>CAMZMU010000102.1:42447679-42551133 GCA_947311845.1 Poa pratensis
TCACGTCAGTTGGGGAACCCCAAGAGGAAGGTATGATGAGTGCAGCAGCAAGTTTTCCCTCAGTATGAAACCAAGGTTTAATCGAACCAGTAGGAAAACGAGGTTGCTTCGAAGGTGTTGGTGAAGGAGTGTAGTGCGGCGCAACACCAGGGATTCCGGTGCCAACGTGGAACCTGCACAACACAATCAAATTACTTTGCCCCAACTTAACAGTGAGGTTGTCAATCTCACCGGCTTGCTGAAAACAAAGGGTTAAACGTATCGTATGGAATGATGTTTGTTTGCATAAAACAGTAGAGAACAATGATTGCAGTAGATTGTATTTCAGATGTAAAAGAATGGACCGGGGTCCACAGTTCACTAGTGGTGTCTCTCCAATAAGATAACTAACATGCTGGGTAAACAAATTACAGCTGGGCAATTGACAATTGATAAGTGCATATAACATGCATGTGGAGCTGTGGTGTCTACTATGAGATTCATTTGGGCATTACGACAAAGTACATAGACCGCTATCCAGCATGCATCTATGCCTAAATAGTCCACTTTCCGGTTAACATCCGTACCCCTTCCAGTATTAAGTTGCAAGCAACAGACAATTGCATTAAGTAATGTGCGTAATGTAAACAATACATTCATCCTTGAATAAAGCATTGCTGTTTTACCCCTAGTGGCAACAACACATCTACAACCTTAGAACTTGCTGTCACTATCCCAGGTTAAATAGAGGTTGAACCCAACTATCATGCATAAATACCCCCTCTTGGAGTACAAGTATTCACTTGGCCAAGGCTTCAACAAGTAACGGAGAGCATGCAAGATCACAAATGACATAGACATGATAATATAATATTCAGCTCCACATAGGTATCAATATAAGTCAGATCCCAGCAAACACAACATGTAGCATTACAATAAGATGATCTTGATCATGATAGGCAGCTCACAAGATCTAAACATGATGGCACAAGTGGAGAAGACAACCATCTAGCTACTGCTATGGACCCATAGTCCAAGGATGAACTACTCACGCATCACTCACTCGAGGCATGGCGATGTAGAGCCCTCCGGTGATGATTCCCCTCTCCGGCAGGGTGCCGGGAAGAGCTTCAGAACCCCCCGAGTTAGGGTTGACGACGGCGGCGGCAGCGAATATGTTCTGGATGAAAGGCTCGGTGTTTTAGGGTTTTCACGTCTCGGGGAATAAATAGGCGAAGGGGCGATGTCGGCGGACCCCCGAGGGGCCCAAACCACAGGCGGCGCGGCGGTGGGGCCGCGCGCCAGGTGGTTTGGCCACCTCGTGGCTCCCTTCGTCTCTCCTTCGGACTCCGTGTACGTGCTGGAAAAATAGGGACTGGCCTTTTGTTTCGTGCAATTCCGAGAATATTTCCAGAAGTAACTTTCTGAAACCAAAAACAGCAGAAAACAGGGAACTGGCACTGTGGCATCTTGTTAATAGGTTAGTCCCAGAAAATGCATAAAAGTGATATGAAGTGTATATAAAACATGTAGCAAATGGTATAATATAAGCATGGAACAGCAGAAATTATGGATACGTTGGAGACGTATCAAGCATCCCCAAGCTTAGTTCTACTCGTCCTCGAGTAGGTAAAACGATAACAACAAATAATTTCTGAGGAGACATGCTTTCACACAATCTTGATCAATATATTGCAAGGCTCATGTCATGAATGAAGTGACTCAAAGCAATGTCTATAGTTTGCTAACAAATAGATAAAGAGTAAACAATGAATCATATAAGCAAAAACTTTTCATGAATAGTACTTTCAAGACAAGCA
Organism: Poa pratensis; assembly: GCA_947311845.1. NCBI lineage: Eukaryota > Viridiplantae > Streptophyta > Magnoliopsida > Poales > Poaceae > Poa > Poa pratensis. The sequence goes on from CAMZMU010000102.1 coordinate 42,449,479, forward strand.
TCAAAAAGTTTTGCATAAGAGGTAACTTAAAGCAATAGATTCAAAGTAAAAGGCATTGAAGCAACACAAAGGATGATTAAGTTTCAGCATTGCTTTCAACTTGTAACATGTATATCTCATGGATAGTTGTCAACATAAAGCAATATAACAAGTGCAATAAGTAAACATGTAAGAATCAATGCACACAAAGTTGACACAAGTGTTTGCTTCTAAGATAGAAAGGAGTAGGTAAACTGACTCAACATAAAGTAAAAGATAGGCCCTTCGCAGAGGGAAGCAGGGATTAAATCATGTGCTAGAGCTTTTTAAGTTTTCGAAAGCATATAGAGAGCACAAAATAAGTATTTGAGAGGTGTTTGTTGTTGTCAACGAATGGTAGTGGGCACTCTAACCCCTTGTCAACCAGACTTTCAAGAGCGGCTCCCATGAAGGACGTTATCTCTACCAGCAAGGTAGATCATCCCTCTTCTCTTTTGTTTACACATGTATTTTAGTTTCTTTATAGATGACACTCCTCCCAACCTTTTGCTTACACAAGCCATGGCTAACCGAATCCTCGGGTGCCTTCCAACATTCACATACCATGGAGGAGTGTCTATTTGCAAATTAAGTTGCTTACTGATAAATCAGGGCAAAACATGTGAAGAGAATTATTAATGAAAGTTGTAATTAATTGGGGCTGGGCACCCCGTTGCCAGCTCTTTTTGCAAATTATTGGATAAGCGGATGTATATGCCACTAGTCCATTGGTGAAAGTCTGTCAGAAGTAAATGACAAGATTGAAAGATAAAACACCACATACTTCCTCATGAGCTATAAAACATTGACACAAATAAGGAGTAATAAAGTTTTGAATAGTTTAAAGGTAGCACATGAAATATTTACTTGGAATGGCAGGAAATACCACATAGTAGGTAGGTATGGTGGACACAAATGGCATGGGTTTTGGCTCAAGTTTTGGATGCACGAGAAGCATTCCCTCTCAGTACAGAGTTTAGGCTAGCAAGGTTGTTTGAAGCAAACACAAGTATAAACCGGTACAGCAAGAATCACATAAAAACATATTGCAAGTATTATAAGACTCTACACTGTCTTCCTTGTTGCTCAAACATTTTACCAGAAAATATCTAGACCTTAGAGAGAACAAATATGCATCCCAAGTCTCAACAAGCTCTACGGTAGTTCTCCACTACTAGGCTTTAACTACATGATGCAAGAGCTTAAACATGATCTACTTGAGAGCTCAAAACAATTGCAAAGCATCAAATCGAAACAAGACAATGATCTACAAGAATGCATATGTCTTTTCCAATACCAACTACTACATGTAGCATTTTCTTTCTTCCAAACAAACACCAATCAATTTATTTAAACATAAACTCTCCAAATGATAATATAATGCAGCAAGAGAGTATTTATAAACAAGTGCTAACAGCTCGAAGAGATGCATGAAAAACAGGAGCTAAAAGCACTGCAGTAGCTAGTTAAGAATACTCAACAAATATAAGTGAAGAACATGAGTATTCACATGAAAAAGCGGAGCGTGTCTCTCTCCCACACAAGGATTGCTAGGATCCGAATTTATTCAAACAAAAAAAAATAAAAACACACAGACGCTCCAAGTAAAGCGCATAAGATGTGAAAGAATTAAAATATAGTTTCACTAGAGATGACCTGATAAGTTTGTTGATGAAGAAGGGGATGCCTTGGGCATCCCCAAGCTTAGACGCTTGAGTCTCTCTGAATATGGTTGGGATGAACCACGGGGGCATCCCCAAGCTTAGGCTTTTCACTCTTCTTGATCACATAATATCACCCTTCTCGCTTGATCCTTGAAAACTTCCTTCACACCAAACTCAAGACAGTTCTCATTAGAGGGTTAGTGCATAATCAAAAATTCTCATATTCTGTAATGATACAATCAATCCCAAAGCTTCTGGACATTAGCTACAGCCACCAATGCTTTGTGGAGCAAAGAAATCCACACAAACACAGTAAAAGAGCGAATGCAAAACAAAAGGCAGAATCTGTCAAAAACAGAACAGTCTGGAATGACGAATTTTTTCGAGGCACTTAAGTTGCTCAGATGGATCTGGCCTAAAATAATGAAAGTTGCGTACATATCTCAGGAATATGCGTGATTTTTTCAGAATTTTTTGAATTTTCTACAGGGAGATAAGCTCAAATCCGTGACAGCTAAAAATCTGTCACTGCGCAGAAATCCAAATCTTGCATCAACTTTCAATATAGAACTTTACTTGGCACAACATTGCGATAAAATAAAGATACAAAGGAGTTGCTACAGAAGTAAAAAACTCCTTGACTCAAAGAAAACAAAAATAACAGCAAATAAAAACGATGGGTTGTCTCCCATAAGCGCTTTTCTTTAACGCCTTTCAGCTAGGCGCAGAAAGTGAAAATCAAGTGTTGTCAAGAGAAGAAGCATCAACATCATAACTTGCTCTAACAATAGAGTCAAAAGGTAACTTCATTCTCTTCCTAGGGAAGTGTTCCATACCTTTCTTGAGAGGAAATTGGTACCTTATATTACCTTCTTTCATATCAATGATGGCACCAACAGTTCGAAGAAAAGGTCTTCCCAAAACAATAGGACAAGATGCATTGCATTCAATATCCATAACAATAAAATCAACGGGGACAAGGTTATTGTTTACTGTAATAAAAACATCATTAACTCGCCCCAAAGGTTTCTTCATAGCATTATCAGCGAGAAAAACATCCAAATAACAATGTTCCAAAGGTGGCAAATCAAGAATATCATAAAGCTTCTTGGGCAAAACCGAAATACTTGCACCAAGATCACACAAGGCATTGCAATCAAAATCATTCACCTTTACCTTAATGATGGGTTCCCAACCATCTTCTAATTTCCTAGGAATAGAAGCTTTAAGTTTCAACTTCTCCTCCCTAGCTTGCAAAAGAGCATTTGTAATATGCTTTGTAAAAGCCAAATTAATAGTGCTAGCATTGGGACTTCTAGCTAATTTTTGCAAGAACATAATAACTTCAGAGATGTTACAATCATCAAAATCAAAATCATTATTGTCAATGGTGGTGGAACCATTGTCTCCAATAGTTTGAAAAATTTCAGCACTTTTATCAGAAAAAGTTTCAGCAGTTTTAGGCAATTTCAAACGCTTTGCAGAAGTAGTAGAGACATTACCAACACCAATAACATTACCATCAATAGTAGGAGGCTTACTAGCATGTAAAACATTAGCATTACTAGTGGTGGTGATAGTACAAACTCTAACTATACTATTCTCTTTTTCAAGTTCTTCCTCTTTTTCCCACCTAGCATGCAATTCAGCCAACATCCTAATATTATTATCAATTCGAACTTGGATGGCATTTGCTGTAGCAAATGACTTAGTATCTTTAACTTCATTAGGCATAACTTTCAGTTTTAGAATTTCAACATCATGAGCAAGACTATCAACTTTAGAAGCAAGACATCAATTTTTTCAAACTTTTCCTCAACAGTTTTATTGAAAGCTTTTTGTGTGCTAATAAATTCTTTAAGCATAGCTTCAAGATCAGAGGACACACTTCTATTGTTGCTGTAGGAATTACCATAAGAATTGCCATAACCATTTGAAGGATAAGGCTTATAGTTGTTGCTACCAAAATTATTCCTATAAGCATTGTTGTTGAAGTTGTTGTTTTTAATGAAGTTTACATCAACATGCTCTTCTTGAGCAACCAATGAAGCTAAAGGAACATTATTAGGATCAACATGAGATCTACCATTCACAAGCATAGACATAATAGCATCAATCTTATCACTCAAAGAGGAGGTTTCTTCAACAGAATTTACCTTCTTACCTTGAGGAGCTCTTTCGGTGTGCCATTCGGAATAGTTGATCATCATATCATCAAGTAGCTTTGTTGCTGCACCTAAAGTGATGGACATAAAGGTTCCTCCAGAGGCTGAATCCAATAAGTTCCTTGAGGAAAAATTTAATCCTGCATAAAAGGTTTGGATGATCATCCAAGTAGTCAGTCCATGAGTGGGACAATTCTTCACCAAAGATTTCATTCTTTCCCAAGCTTGAGCAACATGTTCATTATCAAGTTGTTTAAAATTCATAATGCTACTTCTCAAGGATATAATCTTAGCAGGAGGATAATATTTCCCTATGAAAGCATCTTTGCATTTTGTCCAAGAATAATACTATTTCTAGGCAAAGAAAGCAACCATTCTTTAGCTCTTCCTCTCAAGGAGAAAGGAAAAAGTTTCAGTTTTATAATATCCCCATCCATATCCTTATACTTTTGCATTTCACAAAGTTCAACAAAGTTATTAAGATGGGCAGCAGCATCATCAGTACTAACACCAGAAAATTGCTCTTTCATAACAAGATTTAATAGAGCAGGTTTAATTTCATAAAATTCTGCTGTAGAAGCAGGTGGAGCAATAGGAGTGCATATGAAATCATTGTTGTTTGTGCTAGTGAAGTCACACAACTTAGTGTTCTCAGGAGTACTCATTTTGAAAAACAAAATCAAACGAATTAAACAAGTAACTAATTTTTTTGTGTTTTTGATAAAGAGAGCAAACAAGACTAAATAAAAATAAACTAAGCAAGACAAATAACAAAGTAAAGAGATTGGGTGTGAGAGACTCCCCTTGCAGAAGCAATTCGGTTTTCCCCGGCAACGGCGCCAGAAAACGTGTTGTAGGCTAAGTTGACGAGGGAATATCTCCCGGCAACACAGAAACAATGCTTGTACGTCACACGTCAGTTGGGAACCCCAAGAGGAAGGTATGATGAGTGCAGCAGCAAGTTTTCCCTCAGTATGAAACCAAGGTTTAATCGAACCAGTAGGAAAACGAGGTTTGCTTCGAAGGTGTTGGTGAAGGAGTGTAGTGCGGCGCAACACCAGGGATTCCGGTGCCAACGTGGAACCTGCACAACACAATCAAATTACTTTGCCCCAACTTAACAGTGAGGTTGTCAATCTCACCGGCTTGCTGAAAACAAAGGGTTAAACGTATCGAATGGAAATGATGTTTGTTTGCATAAAACAGTAGAGAACAATGATTGCAGTAGATTGTATTTCAGATGTAAAAGAATGGACCGGGGTCCACAGTTCACTAGTGGTGTCTCTCCAATAAGATAACTAACATGCTGGGTAAACAAATTACAGCTGGGCAATTGACAATTGATAAGTGCATATAACATGCATGTGTGAGTTGTGGTGTCTACTATGAGATTCATTTGGGCATTACGACAAAGTACATAGACCGCTATCCAGCATGCATCTATGCCTAAATAGTCCACTTTCCGGTTAACATCCGTACCCCTTCCAGTATTAAGTTGCAAGCAACAGACAATTGCATTAAGTAATGTGCGTAATGTAAACAATACATTCATCCTTGAATAAAGCATTGCTGTTTTACCCCTAGTGGCAACAACACATCTACAACCTTAGAACTTGCTGTCACTATCCCAGGTTAAATAGAGGTTGAACCCAACTATCATGCATAAATACCCCCTCTTGGAGTACAAGTATTCACTTGGCCAAGGCTTCAACAAGTAACGGAGAGCATGCAAGATCACAAATGACATAGACATGATAATATAATATTCAGCTCCACATAGGTATCAATATAAGTCAGATCCCAGCAAACACAACATGTAGCATTACAATAAGATGATCTTGATCATGATAGGCAGCTCACAAGATCTAAACATGATGGCACAAGTGGAGAAGACAACCATCTAGCTACTGCTATGGACCCATAGTCCAAGGATGAACTACTCACGCATCACTCCGGAGGCGGGCATGGCGATGTAGAGCCCTCCGGTGATGATTCCCCTCTCCGGCAGGGTGCCGGGAAGAGCTTCAGAACCCCCCGAGTTAGGGTTGACGACGGCGGCGGCAGCGAATATGTTCTGGATGAAAGGCTCGGTGTTTTAGGGTTTTCACGTCTCGGGGAATAAATAGGCGAAGGGGCGATGTCGGCGGACCCCCGAGGGGCCCAAACCACAGGCGGCGCGGCGGGGGGCCGCGCCGCCAGGTGGTTTGGCCACCTCGTGGCTCCCTTCGTCTCTCCTTCGGACTCCGTGTACGTGTTGGAAAAATAGGGACTTGGCCTTTTGTTTCGTGCAATTCCGAGAATATTTCCAGAAGTAACTTTCTGAAACCAAAAACAGCAGAAAACAGGGAACTGGCACTGTGGCATCTTGTTAATAGGTTAGTCCCAGAAAATGCATAAAAGTGATATGAAGTGTATATAAAACATGTAGCAAATGGTATAATATAAGCATGGAACAGCAGAAATTATGGATACGTTGGAGACGTATCAATGAGCACTGGCATCATAATGAACTTCCGCTTCATGCACAACCAAGGAGGAAGGTTATAGATACATAGAGTCACAGGCCAGGTGCTATGACTAGAGCTCTGCTCCCCAAAAGGATTAAAGCCATCTGTATTTAGACCAAATCTTAAGTTCCTTGCGTCATCTGAAAATGTCGGGAACTCTCTGTCGATTTTTCTCCACTGCGACCCATCAGCGGGGTGTCAGCATCACGTCTTTCTTACGGTCTTCTTTGTGCCATCGCAATAACTTGGCATGCTCTTTGTTTTGAAACAAACGTTTCAACCGTGGTATTATAGGAGCATACCACATCACCTTGGCAGGAACCCTCTTCCTGGGCGCGGCTCGCCCTCAACATCACCAGGGTCATCTCGCCTGATCTTATACCGCAATGCACCACATACCGGGCATGCATTCAAATTCTCGTACTCCTCACCGCGGTAGAGGATGCAGTCATTGATGCATGCATGTATCTTCTGCACCTCTAATCCTAGAGGGCAGACAACCTTCTTTGTTTCGTACGTACTGGGGGGCAATACGTTATCCCTTGGAAGCATCTTCTTTATTATTTTCACCAAATTTTCAAATCCCTTGTCAGATGTACCATTCGCTGCCTTCCATTGCATCAATTCCAGTGTGGTACCCAGTTTTTTCTGGCCATCTTCGCAATTTGGGTACAACAATTTTTTGTGATCCTCTAACATGCTCTCCAACTTCAACCTCTCGTTTTCACTTCTGCAGTTTATCTGTGCATCACGAATAGCCCGATGAAGATCATCATCGGGCTCATCAACAATGGGCTCTTCTTCAGCTTCGTCTTCCCCCATTGTAGTACCACCGTCTTCAGTGAACATAGGATAGTTATCATTATCCTCTTCTTCTTCATTGTCTTCCATTATAACCCCTCTTTCTCCGTGCTTGGTCCAACAATTATAACCGGACATGAAACCGGACTGCAACAGGTGGACGTGAATGGTTTTTGAGGTAGAGTAATCCTGCGTATTCTTACAGACACTACATGGACAAGAAATAAAACCATTCGGCGGCTTGTTTGTCTCAGCCACACGGAGAAAATCATGCATGCCATTAATAAAGTCGGGACAACGTCGGTCACCGTACATCCATTGCCGGCTCATCTGCATTATATAAATATATCAAAAACCATTACACTACAAAAATGAATATATAATAGTGACCAAATTAATTAATACAAGTTCATCACATTAAAACCAAAGTAGAGTAGTGACCAAATGCATTGAAACTAACATACAACTATCTAAAGAATTTAAACCCAACAACAAATGCGATCAAAATCGCAACTAAGGTAATTATTGAACCAACAACATAATGATATCAAGCCTCTTTATGAATGGCATATTTTCTAATCTTTCTAATTTTTAAGCGCATTACATCCATCTTGAACTTGTGTTTATCGACGACGTCGGCAAGATCGAACTCCAATTTCATCTTCTCTTCTAGGCATTGTAGACGAAGATCTTCACTTCTTTTCAATTTTGCTTTCAAATCATTGTTTTCTTTTTCAAAAAACTCGACAATAGGGTCAGTTCGAATTTCCGGTTCAACTACCTCCCAGATAAAAAATCTATGTCAAATTGGTAGGCATAATTGTTATAAACACGAAATGAAACAAATAGTTTATAAAAATAGACCACATCCGAATCATAGACCGGACGAGGACCGACGGGGACGGATATCAAAACCATAACACTATACATATAAAAAAAACATAAGAAAATTATACAAGTAATAACTATACATTTAAATCATACAAGTAATTTGAGCTCAAAATGCATATAAAAAACAAGAGGCTCACCGAGGTGGTGTCGGTGACGGGACGGCGCGGGCTATCGACGGCGGTGAGGACAAGGACGGGACGACACTAAAACCCACAAATCATAAATTAGTTTGAGCTCAAAATGCATATAAAAAATGAATTCCCTAACTTAGTCATTTCATCAAACACCTAGCTAGCACTACAAAAATGAAATGAGCTAAACTAGCAATGAAATGAGCTAAAGTAGCAACGCCGGAAGAAAGGATGAGTTGCTAACCCTTGAATAGATGCGGGCCGTCAATCTTGACAAATGGTGAAAAAAATGGGATGAACTAGAGCTTGGGAGAGGAAACAGAGCAGAAAAATGGTGTGAAGTTTCGAGCAGGAAAAATGGAGAGGCCTCGGGTGGAAGAAGATGATATAGGGGAACCCTATAGTACCGGTTCATATCACGAACCGGTACTAAAGGTCAATCTTTAGTCCCGGTCCGTGTTTACGAACCGGTACTAAAGGTTGCTCGCGCTGGCCCCACCTCTGTGGCCGCTGCAGCAACCCTTTAGTACCGGTTCGTCACACGAACCGAGACTAAAGGTTCCTCACGAACCGGGACTGGTGCTCTCCGGCGCCCTAGCCATTCGAACCGGAACTAATGGCCCCATTAGTTCCGGTTCTAATTATGGCCGGGACAAATGGGCCAAACGGAAGCCTTGTTTTCTACTAGTGTGGGCATCAGGCAGGAGCGCCATGTGGGTGGTTGCCATACATGGGAAAAGTTGTATTTACTTGGCTTTGAAGCTTAGTTGAGCCTCCTTTAATCATAAGTGAAGTTAACCACAGCTCGGGTGATGACATGCAAGAGGCATTGACCTTTTTATTTTGTATTTAGCGTCATGTACATGTGGTGGGGCGGGTGTATTTGATTAATAAGGATAATAAAATAGAGGGGTCACATAACTTACCCGAGATGAGCAGTTTGGTCACACAACTACAGAAAAGGAGCGCGAATGTAGCTCAGGACAGATTTATGACCAAACCGGTCACTATCGGCACAGAGCTGGTATCTCGTGCCGACGTGGCACGTTTTGGCGGCAAAAATGCACGGAAAGATCACGTGAGTGTTACCGCGTCTGTTAACCTTTTCTTCATTTCGATAGGGACGAAGTCGCAAAACTCTGAACCGGTAAAAAATGAGACCACGGTCAGGGGTGGACCCAGAAAAAATCACGAGTGGGGGCAAATCAAGTGACTGGGGCATTTCTTGTATAAATTTGCAAAAGCTGAAGAAATTTCATTAAAATATGAAGAAATACTAAAGGGATTCAAAATTTTGAGTGGGGGCCTAGGCCCCCACAAGGCTACACTTGGGTCCGCCCCTGACCACGGTAACCCTAAATACCCAATTCCCCTGGCCGCCGCTTGTTTCCAGAGGAGATTTTCCGCACCGGCGAGCCTGAGCTGTGGCCGTCATCAGGGTGGTGTGTGCTCACGTGAACGAGGGTGATGGACAAGCTCGAGGCGAAGTGGCGCGGTTGCACGCTCGAGGGCATCATGGGGGGGGGCGCCTGTGTCGCCGAAGGACGTGGTGGTGGCACTGGCGCAATGCAGCGTCCCCCGTGGCATCGTGAAGGTGGACGTGAGCTCACCGCCGGTGGACTCTACGAGCTCTAGTTGTCCCGCCATCTCGTTGCCGGCGGTGCGCCGCTCAGCATCAGGCGATGGTACCGTGGAAGCCGTGCGAAGCCATCCGAGCTGCCCTACCTAACAAAGCTCACATTCGAGCACTTCCGCAGGAGGCATGTGAGCCCAACGCAGTGGGGAAGTTCTCCAACCACCTCGGCGGTGACCTGGTGAAGATGGTCGCCCTATTGGACAGTTGGTTTTGTCAGTAGAGGCGTGGATGAGGCAGCCGGCCGTGATACCGAAGAGCTACCTTGTGGAGTTGCCGGAGCTGCACGTGTCTCGCAATTTTGACTACGAATCCGATGATCCGTCCAATCCTGCGGCGTAGAGCTCACCTACATCGAAGAGGACATTGATGCACAATGTGCTCATACATGTGTCAGAGGTCGTGGACCGTGGCTCGATCAACACAGACATCCAACATGAGTACGTCGACGAGGAAGGCAACACTACACGTACTCACTACTGCCGTTTCCTCGGTTGTCATGTCGACGGCAGTGGCCCTCTCAGGTGGTTGATGGCGGCATCTGTTTCGGTGGGCACAATGACTATGAAACGGCCGAAGGAGATTGATGTAGGTGTTGTCGCCGCGATCTGAAGAAGATCAAGGTATCGTTGCCGCTATCTGACGAAGATCGTGCGTTATGTGCTATGTGTTATTTGATGTAGTTTCAGTTATGTTGTAAGGTCTGAACTATGTTGTAAGGTCTCTCTCCTCTTAAAATGCCATGCCAGTTGTAGTGGCAGTAGTCACTCTAGCACCAGCAGCTGGAATGCTTTCCCTATATGAGGCCACAAAATCTGATTCCGTCAGCTTCATCCGCTCGACGATGATCTCCACCGCGGCTGCTGCCTCTGCCAGTGTCGTCGGCAGCGAGCTCGTCCGTCGCCTGCATGTTGCCTTGTTCGGGAGACGAACCGGCCAGTTGAGTTGAGGAGGAATGGGCTAAGGTGCTGAAACCACAGGGGCTTCTCTTCAAAAATGCTTTGGCCCGGCTGGTCAGCAAGCAGTCAACATGCCACGTCATGCCGACATTGTGACCGGGTTTGCTCATAAATCTGTCCCGGGTGACCTTTCACACTACTTTTCGGGAGTTGTGTGACCAAACTGCTCATCTCGGGTAAGTTATGTGACTAACCATGGGATCTCCTCAATAAAATAAAATAAAATAAAACACACTGCTTGATAAGTTGCACATGCCATGCGTCCCCATACCAGATGAATACCACAATTCCATGTTAATTACATTTAGCTCAGCAGTTCCTCTTATTATCTCTATCTCCACTATATAATACGAATAAGCGACAGTGGTATGTCGCCATACTTTTGCATGTTAATCCCTCCAACAGTATGAAATCAACCCGCGATCCGTATACCGGTTTGCTTCCCCTTCTTCTAACCGTGTGGAAAAAAATATCAATAGTTCTTCCCCATCCCCACCCGGCGACCGCGGAAACTGGTGCAGTGGGCGGATCCGATGTCGGCGTGCCGCCGCCGGCCACTCCGGCGGCCTTCCTCGCACTAGCGACCACCTAATGTCTCTCCGAGCTGCTTTTTCCTAGCATGCTCGCCCCCCTCCAACCTCCTCTCTACCCGAGCTCGCCCAAGATCTCTCGAGTCTCCTCTCTGCTGACCACCGCTACCGTCTTAGTCCATCTCCAGGTCAACACCCCTGGCCGGCGGCCACACTGAACGCCGTCCCCTATTTGGTGCATCTCCAGCTCGTGCCTAGCTCGCAGGTTGTACTGAATTGCCACTGAAGCTTTCACTTAAAAAACAGCAGGATAATCCTTACGCGGTGATCTAGAGTCTTTACATTGTGTTGTTGCATTGTATGTGTGTTGAGGAGAAATCATCGGAAGAATGATGCGATGTGTTTAACTGCTAAAGAATTATCTAAATTTTACATGGTATAATTATATATATTTATCAGAATTTTACATGGTATAGTTATATATATATATATATATTCTGAATTTTACATGGCATATTTTCTGTTGTGCTGCATGGATTTATCTGAATATCCACTGATTTTAGCTTGCAGGGATTTAAGTATCTTTGGCGCCAAACAGTAGGTCAAATTCCATTGTCTCGCACCAAAATAGCAGAGCCGCGCAGCAAGAAGGCAATCATGTGGCGACTCGACACCATGGAGACTATAATCGCTGAAGAGTCGACGATCATGGCTACTGTGTCCAACGGACATCATCCGGCCAGTGCCTCTCTCTATCAAAACTTCTGTAAGTGTGGATTGATTGAAGTACAGTAAAGTAATTTAGCAACAGCCGAGATGTCTTTGTCTTTCAGTTTGATTATTGTGTACAATTCGTTGGCTGACTTAGACTGGGATGTGCTCTGTCTGCCGGCATCTTTGAATCTCGGTGGCGTGTGTGATAGTATACTAAATCGTGACATCAATTGTACACAAGGACATGTCAACAAATTGTACTGTACACGTGGACGAGGACGTGGACGATGACATGCACCATAGAATAGAACATGGCCAGTCGCCTGCCACGTCCACCTCTTCTGTCGCCAACGATGGGCCCACATCCGTTGACTCACACAAACTTGTTGCTTTAAATTTCTGCCCGCATGCACTCACCACCACCACGCTAGCTAGCTAGCTCTCATGGCCGCCGTCGTCGCGGAGCCGCTCCAGGAGACGCCGGACGACGTGGTGAACAACATCCTGCTCCACCTGCCGTGCCCCTCCTCCTCGTGCGCGCCGCCGCGGCCTGCTCGTCCTTCCACCTCCTCGTCTCCTCACCGAGCTTCCTCCGTCGCCACCGCGCGCTCCACCCTCACGAGTCCGGGCCCTTCCTCGGGGTCTTCTTCTCAGTTCCCGCGTCCGGCAAGACAGGAGGCACCTTCCACCCGGCCGGCGCGCCCCATCCGGCCGCGGTGGCTGCCTGCGCCGTCGCTGAAGCTGCCGACTTCTCCTTCGCCTTCCTCCCGGGGCCGCCCGATGCCGATGCCGATGCCGGGTGGCTCGTCCGGGACTACCGTGACGGACGCTTCCTCCTCGACAGCGCGTCTTCCAACAAAGACAGCATCGCCACGGATCTCGCCGTCTGCGACCCCGTGTCCCGCCGTTACGTCATGCTCCCGCCCATCCCGGAGGATTTCGCCGCGACGGCCGACAACCCGCTCGGCGTCCTCGGCGGCCAGCGCTGGTGCGAGCCCTTCCTCGCACCCGCACCCACGCCGGGCGACGCCGAGGAGCCACCGTTCGCCGTGATCTGGACTGCGCGGTGCCCACGAAAGGTGGTAGCTTTCTCCTTCTCGTCGCGGGACGGGGCGTGGCGGGCACTCCCATCGCCGGACTGCTTTGTCTGGAGAAGCCGCCAGTCGCTGCTCTCGGGCCCCGTGCACGCCGTTTGGAACAAGCGGCAGTACGCGCACGGCCGCTTCTATTGGGTGGACTGTCTCACGAACCGTTGGCTGGTGCTCGACACCAGCGCCATGGAGCTCACCGTCCAGGAGATCAAGTCGCCGTCCAGATTCTGGGAGGAGAACGTGGCCGTCGTGGAAGGCGCCGATGGGGCGGTCGGGGTGTTCGCGCACGACTTCTACCACGCCGACGGCAACGCCACCCTCAACTACTACACCATCTTGCGAGACGCTGACAGCAGCGCGCTGTTGTGGCAACTTGAGAAGACAATCCCGCTGCCATGGTCGACAAAGCATGGCCAGTCTTACTACATTCGCGGCGCGGCCAACGGGTGCTTGGTCATTGAAGTAAGCCAAGACTCACCGCGGCCCTTCTTGTCGAGCTACGATGATAGCAGGGATATCGAGCTGTTTACGATCGACGTCAAGCGTTTCCAGTTGGAGAAAGTCTGCCGTGCACAGAGCTCCGGGGCGTCAGCGATGGCTGCTGGCCATACTTCAGCTTCCCGCCATTGCTTAGTTTGCCAACTGTTTGAGTTGCACCACCAAATACTAGCTTCGGGAGAAGTTCCAAATGTTAACCTGGAGCAGCCTCTTGTAAGGTGCCCAGTGTAGTGGTGTAGCACGAAACTTGGTGTATGCTCGGCGAACCATCTGCCAATACTTACTACAACGATGCCTAACTTGACCAGCAGAGCAGGGATACCTGGCAAAACATATGTCAAAACTTATTGAAGAGATGGGCACTTCTCTACTTTCATATGTACCACTACACTTAGTACGCCTATATATAACATATTTGCAGTGCTTTGTCTCGACATGTTAGAAAGGTTCATAGAAAATGCAACTCACCATGCTTCATCTTTTCATCACCATGTTAGACAATGGCAGCAATACTGATGGAAGGCCAAGAGCTCATCAACAGGCGACAGATTCCTCTCCAGGAACAGCAAGTTCAAACTGAGAAACCAATCACTGAAACCAACTTCAAACTGTCAAATCTAAGTCTCAAGCTAGGGACGGAAATCTTCTCATCTTAAACCACACCACTAAGTCCATAGTCTGGTATTGTCAGACAAGATGCATGAAACCCCTGAAACCCAGCCACCATGCGGTGGCAGAGCTTTGATCAGACAACAGATGTTTTCCTCCCGGACACAGACTAGATGGAACAAGGTCACTGGATAAGAGAAAACTGCAAGTTGTCGTTCGTCCAAGTCGCATCATACTAGTTTTTAAATTGTGGAGATTAACATCAAGCTAAGCGTGAACCCTGAAGAATCCACAAGTTGCAACATTTCTCGGTTAAAGACTGAACTAGCACAAAAATAAGCCACATAGATACTGACTGGGTTCCTAAGAAACATGTACAGACAAACTGGTTAATATTATTCCACGCGCACGTTTGACGTGTGATTTTTCAACCATTCAACGTACAAGTGATCTATGTGGGTGTCTATGATTGAGTCCAGAAAAAATGGAAGAATTCTTTGCAGAGAGACTTGGAAAATTCTATAATCAATTTTATAATTTTATAACGTAATGAGTTGGTTGGACTGGACTCACCGCTGTCTTCCTGTCCACACATGGCTTTGAATATTATAAGTATTATTTTCGTGTGCCTACTAGTCCAAACCTGGGACAGCGTAGAGGGGACGAAGTGGTAGTACACTTGCGCGGAATACGGCTGTAAGCATCTACTCACTCTGTTCACAAAAGATGTCTCAACTAACTCCAAATTTGGATGTATCTAATTATGTCTAGATACATTCACCAAATTTAAAGTTAGTTGAGACATCCTTTGTGAACGGAGGGAGTATAAGATGCATGTTATGTTGGATACAATCCTTGCCATGCATCGATCCACCTTGCAAAGCTAGCTGAACCGAAACCATTTCGTTTTGTGTCGTCCCTAATTGATCAAAGATGGTGTTCAACCAGAAAACAACTGTAAGATCTCTCTCTCTCTGATTGACCTTTTTTTATAACTAGCTTGGGAGCATTTAAAAATAGATTATAGTTCATAGATTTCAAATTTTGTTGACGCAAATATTACGGTCAATATAGCCACCACTTAGCTAAAAAAGAATATTACATGTGTGGAAAACATTTTTGTATGTACAGATAACCGATAAATTCTTGTATCGATGTTTATTATAATATTTGTAAAACATTACAATAATGACTCCCTGATAGACGATAGGTTCTATGTCATATTACCAATACATGGAGTTATAATGCAATTGTAACCCTTTGCTATTACTTGTACGGTTATGGTGGATTAATGATTCCGGTAAATAGGAGCATTAGCGAGATGACTGCTCACGTAGAGTTAGGTGGATTAATATGTTCAATCGGATCAATGATTTGAAGAATTTGCTACAAGTATTAGAATAAAAGTCGGATAGTGTTTTGTTACTAAAATCTCTTCATACATGGTTATACTAGGTAGGCTCTATCTTGAATTTCTATAATCAATTTTCCTCTTGTCTAGTTGATCACAAGTTTTTCAAATGTATAATAAGTATGTGCTATATATTTTTGACACAAATTAATATGGCAAAATCCAAGTTGAAAACACACAAAAGGTCGACCAATATGTATGTTCGGGTAACTTATAGAACCATGTCATTTTTAGATGATTTTTACATAAACAAAAAGAGAATTTCTTAATGGCTTGAATACAACAAGTTCGTGCTGGGCTTCTTCGCAACAGGCAGCAGCAAGTCATGAGTGCGGTGATTTCTCCCGAGCTACATGTAGTCCGAAATTTTGAAATTCAAAATCTGCAATTTAAAGTTTCTAAAAAATGTGAAAATAATCCTGTATGTAGATGATAATGATTTCTACCAGTGTGCAAAAAATAAATGCGAAACATTATGTACTTTATGCAGTGCAAAAATGAAAATTTTCTGAATCTGGGACGGTGAACATATTCAAATTCTACCAAAATTGTCAGGATTTGTCATTTTCGTGCAGGCCGGAATACAACTTATTTCGAGTTGAAAATTTGCAGAAGCGTAGAACATGTCATTGTCAACATCTAGGATTTTTTTCGGAATTTTTTAAAGTTTAAAATGGTGATTTTAATTTTTTTCGAAAACCGGGCTACATGTAGCCGGGGCTACAAAATGACATTTCGGAAGGCAACAATAACTTGCCCAACTGTAACCCAGGCATTACGATTCAACAAGATCCGAAAGTTCACTCATGTATGGATTGCAAACAGAGAGAAGCCAATCACTGAAACCAACTTCAAACTGTCAAATCTAAGTCTCAAGCTAGGGACGGAAATCTTCTCATCTTAAACCACACCACTAAGTCCATAGTCTGGTCTTGTCAGACAAGATGCATGGAACCCCTGAAACCCAGCCACAGTGCGGTGGCAGATCTTTGATCAGACAACAGATGTTTTCCTCCCGGACACAAAGACTAGATGGAACAAGGTCACCGGATAAGAGAAAACTCCAAGTTGTCGATCGTCCAAGTCGCATCATACTTTTTTTTCATTTCCATTTTTAAAATTGTGGAGATCAACATCAAGCCAAGCCTGAACTCCGAAGAATGCACAAGTTGCAACAGTTCTCGGTTAAAGACTGAACTAGCACAAAAATAAGCCACAAAGATACTGACTGGGTTCCTAAGAAACCTGTACAGACAAACTGGTGACATGTGCTCTTAACTCTTAAGTATGGAGTTGTGATCCTCATCAGTGACCATGATAAAATCTGCATACCGTTTAGGAGAATAAGTTCCCTGCTTCTCCATTTGACGTCGATCTGGAGAAAAGTCCAAACAGTTTCCACGGTCAAACTTTGCTAGAGTGGCGTGCCCATATATGTAATGCCATGCAAAATGTAGGAGTGCGGTAAAATATAAATGCAAAGATAATTAAAATACTTGCATTTTGCTCTGGAACAATAAATAATTTCGACCTACCTACTGTGAATATTAATTTCTATTCATGTTGCTTGGACAGTTTTGGCTTGTTGTCTTACATGTTTGTGTTAGGAATGCAGTTTGCGTGTTCCATGGGACTCTGGGCCAATATATAGGATAGGTACATGTATTATATAAGAATACATGTCAGAGTCCGTGTCTCACCCACCCTTGAACTCGTCACCGTCAATGGTGTAGTTGTCCCTGACTTTTCTATTTTGCCAACAAGAGCCTCCGCGATGGTTTAGTTGTCCATGTGTGCCGGCCAGCAGCTTCACTTCCCAATTCTATGGAGGTTGCCATATCTGCAGTTGCGGGTGAACTCGTGAGCCGGTTAATCTCCTTCCTACTGAAGTACCACTCCTCCTTGAGCCATGCACGATCAGAGGAGGAGAAGTTGGTGGAGAGGTTGCGGCACCTCCTGATGAGAGCTAGCACCATCGTCGAGGAGGCGGACACACGGTACCTAACCAACTTTGGGATGCTCATGCAGCTCAAGACGCTCTCAGAGGCCATGTACCGGGGACACAGCGTGCAGGATACCTTGAGGTACCGATCAGCCCTCCAAGACAGTGCAGGCTTCGACGAGGTTAGCAACAATAACTCATCAAGCAGAAGCTTGCAATTAGCCATTCCCCTCAAATGCTCACGAACGGTAATTGAGAAGCATGACAAGGCCACACGCTTCAAGCCGCGTGGTGCCTTGGAGAGTTTGGAAAAGGCCGTTGCTAACATGGCAGAATTTGTTGTGCTTTTGGGTGGATGCGAGCGCATGTCTCGTAGGCCCTATGATGTTTATCTTTACACCGACAACTTCATGTTCGGCCGACACGAGGAGAAGCAAAGGCTCTTGATCTTCTTGTTGCAGCATAATGACCCTCCTGGTGATTGTGCACCAGCTGTCCTTCCGATCATAGGTGGTGCCTCTGTTGGGAAGAAAACTTTGGTTGCTCATGCATGTCGCGATGAAAGAGTTCACTCGCACTTCTCCTCTGTTTTGCACTTGAGTGGAGACAGCCTTTCGAAAATACTTGACCATAGCAGGGCCATGGAAGGGATGATGTTGGTAATCATTGAATTTGCTTTTGATGTAGGTGATGATGAGTGGAAAAAGTTCTACTCATTTTTCATAAGAATGGGCAGAGGAAATCATAAGTAAACTTCAACAATTAACCCGATTTGGATCAGTGAAACCGATTTTCCTAAGTATCCTGTCTTAAGACGAGTTGAGGTATCTTTTCAAGACACTGGCATTCGGAAGCATTGTAGCGTACCTGCATTTAGAAATTGGCAAGGTACCTGTGTATAGTGCAAACCCCTGGATCGATTCATTTGCACACACAGTCTAAGATGAAATATCACAACATTGTATCAATTATTACACGTGGATCCAGTACTTAGGAAAATATCCTTTACAAATTGCATAGCACGAAGCTAGCTTTTAAAGAGTAAAGCAGCGGAAAAATAATCTTTATGGAGTCTCCATCATCTTCATGTGCCACAGGCGAAAACATGTTGGTTGCAGACTCGAAACCCTTAACGAAACTCACTCGTCGTCAGAACAATCTGCAACAAATAAAAATTTGCAACAGAGTGGGTCAGATACCATTAAAAATGGATCTGGCAAGTGACACTTTGTGGACACTTAATGGAATAACTCTATAGCCTATATGCATATTTGGCTGGTGGAGTTCAAGGCTGTTTTGCATAAAAGCCAATTTTGCCTAACACTTTGTAAAACATTTTCTTCAAATGTTTGAGACAATATGGCATGAAATCCATAGTCTCGTCTACCCTTGTTCACCCATAAAAATTTTATTTAAAGAAATTGGGATGTTGGGAGCCTCCGTTGACATCCTTGATCAGCTGCTCAAATTGTCCGTAACCGGGGACACGGCTAAGTACTTAGTTTTTAACTCTGCAGAGGTTGTGCACTTTCACCATTAGACCCAACAAACCCAAACTATCCTCAAGCACTCAATTTGTGATAAGGAAAGGGAGAGAGTTGAGACGAGACTTTTCAGAAGCATTTTCCCATCCCATACTGACTTGACGCGCTCCCATTCTAACCATTCTACCACCACCTGTCAAGTCGGGACGAGTCCACGCAACTTAATCCGTCTAGCCAGAGCCCATATGACTAATGGCTGCACGGTAAGCAACTTCACTTAGAGAAACATTGGTCCCTTTAATATCCTGGGTGGCAACCACAAGTGACCATCCCTTAGAGGTCACCCCTAAGAGATGACACTCAACCTTTCCATCATCTTTTCAAAACCAAGTCCACCCAGATGATAAATTACTTAGTAGAATTAAATTTTAAAGAAAACACATTTGCCTAGCATCAAATAATCTACTAAGTTATCACAGGGGTTCTAGACACAACTAGTGTAAAGGTATGGTGGGTTGAGCATATAGCAATAATACTATCCAACACATGCATTTAAAGAAATACACTAGGTAATGCATATAAAAGTACTTAGGAAATTTATGGGGGTGTGCCACTTGCCTTGGCAAACAGGAGTGTAGTAGTAGCAGTTGCAACCACTTTCGTCTCTCTCCGGAATTTCTAACAAGTCAAATAAATCACAAATAAACACACAATCATAAATGCAACACTTAGAAAAATATGATATGCATGAGATGCAGGATGACACAATAATTATGGTATGAAGGACATGCAAACAAAATAAGGGAAAGACATAAATAACAATATCCCATTTAGCTAAGGCAAGGTCCAGGTTGAGCCTAAAGTAAACTTGATAAAACAACTTGAAAATCTGTAAGGTTATTCTAAGTTTTCACAACTTTGGTCTTCAAATAATCTTCAACTCCTTTGTAGCTTCATTGATCTTCAATGGACTTCAATTAGCACTCTAGGAACTTAGTCTTAAACACAAAGGACTTGGTCTATGTCCAAAGTGAAAGACAAATTATGAAGGAGGAAAAAGATAGAAAGAAAGATGTAGTAGTTGGTCTTCCAAGAATCATCTTCAGGCTTCCTTGTCGCTTGCTCCTTGGTGTGTTGACTTCTTTGAAATTTGTAGACTTGATGATTCTGCAGACTTGATTGTTGGCAGCATAAAGGTTGGTTTTGATTATAACTTAGCCACCATGAAGTTTAAGAGAAGAAGGAAGAAAAGAGAGAAAGAGAAGGAAGACTTGGAAAAAGTAGTTGGTTGATCTTCATGAACTTCCTCTTGATTTCTTTTAAGTCCTTTCTTCTTGGAGATGCTTCTGAAGTCTTGTTATCATGCTAAGTCCTTCATTGGTTTCCACTAATTCTAACTTAGTGGTTCTCGACTAGGAGGGTCAAAAGGACTAACATGCATCCTCAAAATTTTTTTTTCTAAGGAGGAATGTCATGTAAGAAGTGCTAAATATTTCTAAGGACTAGAGATGCATGCCATGCCATGAAATTATTCTAAGTTAATGCAAGACAAGTAAGATGGTCCAAAAATGACTAAGGACCAAAGGTCAAACAATGAGTCCAAATAATTTCTAAGGAAAAGTAAATAAAACATAGTTGCTAAGTTTTCTAAGGAAAATACTTTAAAACAATAGTTGATAAAATTTCTAAGGACAAAAACTTAAACAATATCACTTAGAAAGATATTATAAAACAACTAAGTTTTCAAGATGCTAAATTTTTCTAAGGAAAAGATTTAGCACTTTTAAGGTGTTGAAATTTTCTAAGGAAATTTCTAAGGAAAAGTGTTGTCAAATAATTATCAAATATTTCTAAGGAAAAGAATTACTTTGTTTGGAGAGGCAAAATATTTCTAAGTACCTTTTGTAACTAAAGTGATCAGAATATAACTAAGTCATTTTATTAATCGTATATATGAAGAAAAATAATTTTAATCAATTTTAATTATTCAAATAACACCTAAAAAGCATTTAATCAATATTAATTACAAAAATCATAGAAAATACTTTTACAAAAATAGTAGAGTATTCCTACGGCCAAGTATTAATTAAACAAAGTTAAAGCAATTGGATTTGCCCAAAAATCAATTTTTAAATTTAAGTTAAGTCAAATTTACTTAAACAACCATTTTTAAAATTGAACCAAAATAAGTTTGACAAAACATAAAACTAATTATGCCAAAAGTTTCTACGTGTCATAAGCTTTCCAGAAATATAAAGTTTGTAAAATTTGGCCAAACCAATAAAAAGTAGTGATAGATCTAAAATCTAGGGTTTTTCTGCAAAACTGCCGGTCTTCGGTTGACTGTTGACTCTGACCGCTGACGTGGCGATGACGAAGCGCTGACTGGGTGCTGACTTTACGGTTGAATACGAATTTTGACCAAAAATAAACTTGCTCGGATGGAAAAACAATCTACATGAAAGTTGTAGAGAATTACGTGCCTTTTCTAACTATCACAATTATAACATAAGTGGATTAATAGATTGGTCACAAATCGTAAATTACCTTTCTGATCCGAAACTTCAAACTCGAATATCTCCTAGCTCGCTTGACCAAAAGAGGTGAGGCTTGGGACAAAAGAAAGGTCTTGATCAGGGGAACAACTTTCGTAACTACGGCCCGAAGATTTGAGATTGTTGTCTCCTCCGAAAATCGTCAAAAGCAATCTATATTGTACAGAGAATTCCGTACGTCAAAACCAAAAGAGTGCAATAGCAAAGTTGTAGGTAAGGGTTAGATCTGAATTCTCACCAAAGGAATTTCGATTTGAAGAACCGAGCGCGAAGAGATCTAAGAAATACGACTTCAGATCTGAAGGATTGCGAGTCGAAATTCTCTCTCCACGGTTGATGAAAAGAGTTGAGGCTTCCCGGGATGGAAAGGTATTGAGGAGATCTTCAACAATGATTCAGGTTCCGTCGCGTTTCGTGATCGTTTTGGTTGGTAGATCAACGAAATATGACTTCGCTGATTAGGGTTTCGGTGGAACGAAAAGAGGGAAAGAGATGCCGGCGGCTACAGGGGTTTATATAGGCCAAGGGTCGGTGGAATAACTTGGGCTCGAAGTTATGAACGCGTAGGATCAAACGGATCCGGATTTGGAGTTATATTTGTTGAGATAAACGTGTTTGAATGGAGAGGATCGAGAAACCGAATTTTTCCTGCAGTCAACGTCGGGTTCGAACTCGAGTTGTCGTGTTGGTGGTCCGGCTGGACTGGCTCGGCCTGCTCGCTGCCTTATTGGGCCAGCCGGTTGGCCCGTTTCATTTTTAAAAAAAAATTCTTTTTCTAGTTTTCTTTATAACTTTTGATTTCGGAGTCGGAATCGAGTCAAACCAATTTCTATAGTTTTGTAAAATCAAAACCTTTCCATTAAAACTTTCAAAACAATTTTCCAAACTTTTCAAATTTTGATATTCAAATATTGCATAAAGGTTTAATTAGATCTTTATGTTAAATTTTATAAATAGGATTTTATAAAAATTCTTTTGAACTTAGATTTAAAATCCATAACAAAATATGGGTAATAAGATCCCATATCACTCAATAAGATAATTTTGCACCAAATCATTTTGTCTATAAAGAGTTTGATAATTTAAAATGAAATCAAAATTCAATTTAAATGCCAAATAAATATTTTCTTTCAAAAGTAAAACTATAGAACTTTGAAAACAGAGAATAGGTAGGTAATAGAATAACTTCCAAAACATACAAACAATTTACAACCAAACATTTAACTCAAAGGAGTTTACCACAACACTTCAAAATAATATATTGGACATAGATAGTCCTTTTAATATATTTTCTTAAATATGTTTTCAAGTGGAATTATTGTTCCCACTTTTGAAATATCAAAATGCAAACAAAGCTATATGATGATGAATGCATGCATGATTTTCTTTTCAAAGCAAAATACATAATAGTTTTCAAAAGTTTTAAATTTTTCTGATTTTTCAACTTTTTGAAAACCTGGGATGTTACATACTACCACCCTTAAAAGGAATCTCGTCCCCGAGATTCGAGAAGGCTAGCAAAAGGGTTGTGATTGGGATACCTCGGTGGGCTACCACCCTTAAAAGAAATCTGTGTTGGTAGTCAACTTCAAGATGTAAACTTGATTGATAACGTACCATTCTCCAAGCTAGGTTCCTCAAACACTTGTTCCACATTGGTGTGGTTCCCATATCCTTTACCAAAAGGCTTTGACTTGGCAGTTTCTTCGGCCTTCTGCTTAGCTGGGCATTCATTGGCGTAATGACCCTTGTTCTTGCATTTGAAGCACATCACCTTGCTGATGTCTTTATTTTCCGGGCACTTATTGGCGTAGTGGCCCTTATTGTTGCATTTAAAGCAAATCACTTGGCTGATATCTTTCTTGAGTTCTGGATTTGGGCGGGGCTGTCCATTGTTATGATTATGGCCATCATGTCCATCTTCCTTCTGGTCTCCATTGCTTCCTTTGGATCCATCCTTGTGATCATGATGTCTGTGGTGACCTCCTCCGCTATGGTGTTTCCCGTGTTTGCGACTATGGTTCACTTCAGAAGTATGGTGTCTTTTGAATGAAGGCTCAGAATGATGTTTGTTGATACTCAGCTTTCCCTTCATATTTCCAGTTTCCTGATATTATCGTCAAGTATGATTGCTTGGTTCAATAAGGCCTGATAATCCGAAGCGTGTGTGACTGTGAAAGGAACTTTCATCTCGTCGCAGAGTCTCTTGAGAAAACTTTCCTTCCTCTTCTCCTCGGTATCTATGCATTCTGGCGCATAATGAGACAATGCGTAGAAGTCATTTCTATATTCTTTGAGCGTCCTGTCCCCTTGCCTCAGGTTTAGGAACTCTTCTTGTTTCAGGTTCAAAATGTCAGAGGAGATGTGAGCATTACAAAATCCTTCCTTGTACTCTTTCCAGGTTAAAGTATCAAGTGGGTGAGTGCTATGATAAGTTCTCCACCATTGAGCAGCTGGTCCTTCCAAGAGATAAGATGCAAAAATTACTTTCTCTGTGTCGGTGCACTCACAAGTTACCAAATCCTTTTCTATTAATCGTAGCCAGTCTATTGCCGCAATTGGCTCATTTGTAGGGTCGAAGGTGTAAGGTTCAAGACTTAAAAATTTGACAAGTCTATCCACATGGGTTAGGGGTGGTGGTGGTTCACTTTGATTTGCTTTGATCTGAGTCATCATGGTCATCAGCTGGGCTTGTGTTGCCATCATCTTCTGCAACATGGCTTCAATGTTGTTGCTGTTGGTGTTGTTGTTGTTGTCCTCAAGTGCACGATGGGGAGACATCTGTGGTTTTAGAATAGATAAGTACAAGATAGAAAGATCTAAGGGAAATATTTCTACCCATACAAGCATTCACACAACACAAACAGGCTTAAACAAACTTTAAACTTTCAAACTTTTCTCTTGACTTCAAACAAAGTTAACAACGGATGTTTTGAAAATACAAGCCTAAATACTGCCATACCACAATTTTGGTTGGTCAATAATGAAAACTAACGTCGTCTAACAGAATTCTAGGGTTGGTGGGTGACTACTCTCTCTGGTTCCTGCTGGAACACTCTGTGGAGGCCTTAGTCTTAGGGCGCTTCATCCTTGAGTTCTCCTCTTCGAATGACTCCCTTGCGAGTTGGGCACATTGCTCCCAAAGGGCTGCTATCGTTGCTTCCTGTCTGTCGACCTTGTTTAGCAGCTTAAAATTTTCAGCTTCAAGCCTTTGAATGGTCGTCTCACGCTTTTGCTTCTGCAATTCTTCGGAGACTATTATCTCTATAGTGGTCTCGATCTCCTTCCTCTGCTCCTCAATCAACTCCTTGGCCTCGTCCGTCATCTTCATCTCAGCATGGAGTGCAGTGGCAGCTCTATGTGTGCTAACTCCAGATCTTCCATTTGTAGATCTGTCTGGTTAGCTTCTCACGATCCTTTCCACTCCAGTGGGGTAGTCCATTAGCATTACGCCTCCCGAAGTGACGATAGGGAGAGTTTTGGGGCAACATCTCGTAGAATTCCTCACAGATACGTGATAGTGCTTCATGTTTTGCTAGCAGAAGACCAGTCTCCCAGGTGGGTACACCCTCCTGTAGACAATTCTCGGTGGAAATCCTGGTAGTACCAGGTAGGATCTCTGTCTCAATCTCCCAGCGTTGCCTATTGGTTATCTCTGAGGGTATCGTCCTTATTTTGAAGGTTGGGGGAACCAAATCAAGATCTTTGCAGATACCATTCAGTTGAACTCCAAAAGGACAAGTCACGCTGTCTCTCGGAATCTCCGTGAAGGTGAAGGGGACCATCTAAACAGAATTTGAGGAAACAAGATTAGATCAAGTGTTACTAGAATAAGTTCAAAAGAAAAGGAAGGAAAAGATTAAACTTTTAGGTAGAGTAAATTAGCTTTTAATTCCTATGGCCAGCCTATTTCTATCCAGACTTAGGGTTTCGAACCTACAGGCAACACAGTGCTCTGATACCATCTGTAGCGTACCTGCACTTAGAAATTGGCAAGGTACCTGTGTATAGTGCAAACCCCTGGATCGATTCATTTGCACACACAGTCTAAGATGAAATATCACAACATTGTATCAATTATTACACGTGATCCAGTACTTAGGAAAATATCCTTTACAAATTGCATAGCACGAAGCTAGCTTTTAAGAGTAAAGCAGCGGAAAATAATCTTCATGGAGTCTCCATCATCTTCATGTGCCACAGGCGAAAACATGTTGGTTGCAGACTCGAAACCCTTAACGAAACTCACTCGTCGTCAGAACAATCTGCAACAAATAAAATTTGCAACAGAGTGGGTCAGATACCATTAAAAATGGATCTGGCAAGTGACACTATGTGGACACTTAATGGAATAACTCTATAGCCTATATGCATATTTGGCTGGTGGAGTTCAAGGCTGTTTTGCATAAAAGCCAATTTTGCCTAACACTTTGTAAAACATTTTCTTCAAATTTGAGACAATATGGCATGAAATCCATAGTCTCGTCTACCCTTGTTCACCATCAAAATTTTACTTAAAGAAATTGGATGTTGGGAGCCTCCGTTGACATCCTTGATCAGCTGCTCAAATTGTCCGTAACCGGGGACACGGCTAAGTACTTAGTTTTTAACTCTGCAGAGGTTGTGCACTTTCACCATTAGACCCAACAAACCCAAACTATCCTCAAGCACTCAATTTGTGCTAAGGAAAAGGAGAGAGTTGAGACGAGACTTTTCAGAAGCATTTTCCCATCCCATACTGACTTGACGCGCTCCCATTCTAACCATTCTACCACCACCTGTCAAGTCGGGACGAGTCCACGCAACTTAATCCATCTAGCCAGAGCCCATATGACTAATGGCTGCACGGTAAGCAACTTCACTTAGAGAAACATTGGTCCCTTTAATACCCTGGGTGGCAACCACAAGTGACCATCCCTTAGAGGTCACCCCTAAGAGATGACACTCAACCTTTCCATCATCTTTTCAAAACCAAGTCCACCCAGGTGATAAATTACTTAGTAGAATTAAACTTTAAAGAAAACACATTTGCATAGCATCAAATAATCTACTAAGTTATCACAGGGTTCTAGACACAACTAGTGTAAAGGTATGGTGGGTTAGCATATAGCAATAATACTATCCAACACATGCATAAAGAAATACACTAGGTAATGCATATAAAATACTTAGGAAATTTATGGGGGTGTGCCACTTGCCTTGGCAAACAGGAGTGTAGTAGTAGCAGTTGCAACCACTTTCGTCTCTCTCCGGAATTTCTAACAAGTCAAATAAATCACAAATAAACACACAATCATAAATGCAACACTTAGAAAAATATGATATGCATGAGATGCAGGATGACACAATAATTATGGTATGAAGACATGCAAACAAAATAAGGGAAAGACATAAATAACAATATCCCATTTAGCTAAGGCAAGGTCCAGGTTGAGCCTAAAGTAAACTTGATAAAACAACTTGAAAAGTTGTAAGGTTATTCTAAGTTTTCACAACTTTGGTCTTCAAATAATCTTCAACTCCTTTGTAGCTTCATTGATCTTCAATGGACTTCAATTAGCACTCTAGGAACTTAGTCTTAAACACAAAGGACTTGGTCTATGTCCAAAGTGAAAGACAAATTATGAAGGAGGAAAAAGATAGAAAGAAAGATGTAGTAGTTGGTCTTCCAAGAATCATCTTCAGGCTTCCTTGTCGCTTGCTCCTTGGTGTGTTGACTTCTTTGAAATTTGTAGACTTGATGATTCTGCAGACTTGATTGTTGGCAGCATAAAGGTTGGTTTTGATTATAACTTAGCCACCATGAAGTTTAAGAGAAGAAGGAAGAAAAGAGAAAGAGAAGGAAGACTTGGAAAAAGTAGTTGGTTGATCTTCATGAACTTCCTCTTGATTTCTTCTAAGTCCTTTCTTCTTGGAGATGCTTCTGAAGTCTTGTTATCATGCTAAGTCCTTCATTGGTTTCCACTAATTCTAACTTAGTGGTTCTCGACTAGGAGGGTCAAAAGGACTAACATGCATCCTCAATTTTTTTTTCTAAGGAGTATGTCATGTAAGAAGTGCTAAATATTTCTAAGGACTAGAGATGCATGCCATGCCATGAAATTATTCTAAGTTAATGCAAGACAAGTAAGATGGTCCAAAAATGACTAAGGACCAAAGGTCAAACAATGAGTCCAAATAATTTCTAAGGAAAAGTAAATAAAACATAGTTGCTAAATTTTCTAAGGAAAATACTTTAAAACAATAGTTGATAAAATTTCTAAGGACAAAACTTAAACAATATCACTTAGAAAGATATTATAAAACAACTAAGTTTTCAAGATGCTAAATTTTTCTAAGGAAAAGATTTAGCACTTTTAAGGTGTTGAAATTTTCTAAGGAAATTTCTAAGGAAAAGTGTTGTCAAATAATTATCAAATATTTCTAAGGAAAAGAATTACTTTGTTTGGAGAGGCAAAATATTTCTAAGTACCTTTTGTAACTAAAGTGATCAGAATATAACTAAGTCATTTTATTAATCGTATATATGAAGAAAAATAATTTTAATTATTAAAATAACACCTAAAAAGCATTTAATCAATATTAATTACAAAAATCATAGAAAATACTTTTACAAAAATAGTAGAGTATTCCTACGGCCAAGTATTAATTAAACAAAGTTAAAGCAATTGAATTTGCCCAAAAATCAATTTTTAAATTTAAGTTAAGTCAAATTTACTTAAACAACCATTTTTAAAATTGAACCAAAATAAGTTTGACAAAACATAAAACTAATTATGCCAAAAGTTTCTACGTGTCATAAGCTTTCCAGAAATATAAAGTTTGTAAAATTTGGCCAAACCAATAAAAAGTAGTGATAGATCTAAAATCTAGGGTTTTTCTGCAAAACTGCCGGTCTTCGGTTGACTGTTGACTCTGACCGCTGACGTGGCGATGACGAAGCGCTGACTGGGTGCTGACTTTACGGTTGACTACGAATTTTGACAAAAAATAAACTTGCTCGGATGGAAAAACAATCTACATGAAAGTTGTAGAGAATTACGTGCCTTTTCTAACTATCACAATTATAACATAAGTGGATTAATAGATTGGTCACAAATCGCAAATTACCTTTCTGATCCGAAACTTCAAACACGAATATCTCCTAGCTCGCTTGACCAAAAGAGGTGAGGCTTGGGACAAAAGAAAGGTCTTGATCAGGGGAACAACTTTCGTAACTACGGCCCGAAGATTTGAGATTGTTGTCTCCTCCGAAAATCGTCAAAAGCAATCTGTATTGTACAGAGAATTCCGTACGTCAAAACCAAAAGAGTGCAATAGCAAAGTTGTAGGTAAGGGTTAGATCTGAATTCTCACCAAAGGAATTTCGATTTGAAGAACCGAGCGCGAAGAGATCTAAGAAATACGACTTCAGATCTGAAGGATTGCGAGTCGAAATTCTCTCTCCACGGTTGATGAAAAGAGTTGAGGCTTCCCGGGATGGAAAGGTATTGAGGAGATCTTCAACAATGATTCAGGTTCCGTCGCGATTCGTGATCGTTTTGGTTGGTAGATCAACGAAATATGACTTCGCTGATTAGGGTTTCGGTGGAACGAAAAGGGGGAAAGAGATGCCGGTGGCTACAGGGGTTTATATAGGCCAAGGGTCGGTGGAATAACTTGGGCTCGAAGTTATGAACGCGTAGGATCAAACGGATCCGGATTTTGAGTTATATTTGTTGTGATAAACGTGTTTGAATGGAGAGGATGGAGAAACCGAATTTTTCCTGCAGTCAACGTCGGGTTCGAACTCGAGTTGTCGTGTTGGTGGTCCGGCTGGACTGGCTCGGCCTGCTCGCTGCCTTATTGGGCCAGCCGGTTGGCCCGTTTCGTTTTTTTTTTAATTCTTTTTCTAGTTTTCTTTATAACTTTTGATTTCGGAGTCGGAATCGAGTCAAACCAATTTCTATAGTTTTGTAAAATCAAAACCTTTCCATTAAAACTTTCAAAACAATTTTACAAACTTTTCAAATTTGAAATTCAAATATTGTTTAAATGTTTAATTAGATCTTTATGTTAAATTTTATAAATAGGATTTTATAAAAATTCTTTTGAACTTAGATTTAAAATCCATAACAAAATATGGCTAATAAGATCCCATATCACTCAATAAGATAATTTTTTACCAAATCATTTTGTCTATAAAGAGTTTGATAATTTAACATGAAATCAAAATTCAATTTAAATGCCAAATAAATATTTTCTTTCAAAAGTAAAACTATAGAACTTTGAAAACAGAGAATAGGTAGGTAATAGAATAACTTCCAAAACATACAAACAATTTACAACCAAACATTTAACTCAAAGGAGTTTACCACAACACTTCAAAATAATATATTGGACATAGATAGTCCTTTTAATATATTTTCTTAAATATGTTTTCGAGTGGAATTATTATTCCCACTTTTGAAATATCAAAATGCAAAAAAGCTATATGATGATGAATGCATGCATGATTTTCTTTTCAAAGCAAAATACATAATAGTTTTCAAAAGTTTAAAATTTTTCTGATTTTTCAACTTTTTGAAAACCTGGGATGTTACAAGCATAGACCCAGCGCAACATCCACGGCTAGCACCAATAGCAGATGAATATTCTGAGGTGTTGTACAGTAAAAAAAGGTTGACTTGTCTCAACAAATACGTTCGCGGATGTGCTGAGAAGGAATCTTGACATTCGATTTTGGCGTTGCGTACTGGAGAAGGGGTTAAGAATGGTTAGAAGAAACCTCTTCATATATGGTGTGCACCCAACCAAGCTTATAGAACAAGGCCAGCCAGTGGACATAACAGACTTTGCAATGCATCCACTTAGCATGACACGTTATACACCTCATGTTTCAGTCAAGGAGGACTTGCCAAGAGTGATACTTGGGGAACTTTTAGCAGATCCTAGTGTTAGACCTAAAGAAGATTTCATTCTAGTTTCATGGGAATCAAGGATAGCCCCTCATTAACTCATTTGCTCATTTTGTTACAAGCCATGCTCAGGATACACATGAAGGTAATAGTGCCTTGCTAGGGAGAAAGCGACGAGGTGTTCCAATCTAATTTTGTTTCAATACTAATGTAATGTAACTCTTGTTGTATTGTTTGATACATGACAAAATGGATGTATTCATGTGGCACCTTTTCAGATTGTTGTGCTTACCATAGACAATATGAGGAAGAGGAAGTGGTTGGGCTCTTCTCTATGTTCTTTCTGTGATAATATTTAGTCTGCTAAACACTTGTTCTTCGGTTGTAGTCATGATAAAGTGGTTTGGGCAACTATTAGCTCAATTCTTATTCCTGCATGGTGTCCCTCTTCTCTGTGGCAATGCTTTTCTTGGCTGTATATTCTTAGTATCCTATAATAATAAAAGTTTTATATGCTTCATGTGGTTGTTGCTGCTTCCTGCTGGGCCATATAGACTATTCGAAACAAAATAACCTTGAAAATGGTTGTTATGTACTTATGTCCCCTTTGCTACGCTGCACGGATACCTTGCTCGGAGCTCGTGTCCGTGTCGGATACCGTATCTGATACCAATTCGGACACGATACCTCTTCGATACGTATTGGCAACATATCGGTAAATAAAGTATTTAAAAGAATTGGTGATACCCCTTGCAAGTCACAGGCAGCCAGCAGCACACTGCTTTCTCAGCCTCCTCTCTGATGCTCTCACCAAATGCAAATATAATTTATGTGATCACGTTGGCACCTCTAGCTACTACATATATTTATTTATTTTAAAGACTATGAAAACGTATCCTCGTATCGACGCTTTTTCAAAATGTCGTATCTTCGTATCCGTATCGGCCCGATACCGATACACGTATCCGTATCGGTGCAGCATACCCCCTTTGGTGACAGCCTTTACCATGTGCTATTTTCTTACTTATTGGGCAGGCCTGTACAACTCAGCTGATGGTGACAAGATTAGAGCTGGACCTTGGAAGATCATGCAGGGCAGCTGAACTAGCGTCAAGGAATTATGGACCTGGAGGCAGAGGTTTGAGGATCACTGGTCCCTGGCACGCGTCACGGTTCTCGCGTGCGCTGCCTGCTTATGCTGGAACTGTCTTTTGCTGTTGCTCGAGCTTATTGCACCTAGGCGCTATTACTTTGGTTTACTGCAATATGTTTGAAACTTCTCTAGCCCTTATAGTTTTTTTGCCCCGTATATAGTGTGTTGTCGAGGACGGTTCACGCAGCAGGGTTTCCCTATCAGAGCGCCACTCCAACTAGCTTTCTCTTCTTACAATTCCATTGTAATTGCTGTTAGTCAAAACTTCCCTAAAGCAATTAACAGAAAAGGGAATAGCCCGCTTGGGAAAAAATGGATGTGTTCATGTCCACCATTCACAAATGTACAAGAGATATCAATTAACATCAAACTTATATAATGTTTTATCAGATCCAACAACCCTATATAAGCAACAGCATCCTCTAAACTGGAAATCCTTCTACTATGTGCTGTTGTGTGGACGTGGATGCCACTAATTTCTAGCGAAATTTCGGAAATCGATAGAGGGTCAGATTCCAATTACCGATGGTTCCGAAGAACTGGCGGAGCACCATCTGCGAGCCGCGCGTTGCTGCCGGCGAGGCTCTCGCGGCAGCGCTCCAGGTAGTTGCAGTCCCCGCCCCTCGCACTTGACGCCGGCGAACACCATAGATCCGCGCGAGCTGCGGTAGGGGATATTACACGCTGGGCGGCGCGGCTCCCCGGCGGCCTGGGGCGGACAGGAGAGCTTCGTGGTTGCCGCCATGGTGGTTTGGGGAAGAGGAGATGGAGGTGATAGGTTACTGACTACTGGGTCCCGCTGGAAAGCGAACAGATTGGGTTTTGCCATTGGCTAGGTCCCACACGTCAACCACACAAAAGGTAGGGAGTAGGCCTAGTATTTGTCTCGCCAAGAGGACACATTTTTAGCAAGCTAAAAACATTAGCAGGCATGGACCAACGACACGGCGTAAACGATTGTAGGTTGCGTAGATGTTCGTTCGACCCATTTGTAGCCTAAATTTGTGATGGTTTTGTGGTCGCCGGATATGTTGTTTGTGTCGAATGCAAGGCGCTACGAGTGTCTTTTCCTCCGGCAACATCCCCATCCATGTAAAAATGGCAACATCCCCCATCCCCGTAACTTGTTTGCTGAACTAATGGCAACATCCCCCATCCCCGTAACTTGTTTGCTGAACTACCGGCCTCGACGGCTACCGACACGGTATTATTTCAAACGCTACCTTTTTTATCAATTGGAGTTGTTAGTATATGACATACTAAGGCATACTAAGGCCATGTGCACATGTTTTTTCAATTTTTGATGTTTCTTGAATTTTTTATGTTTATTTTGAAATTGGTCAAATCTAAGTTTGACCAACATTTAAACAAGTTTCAAACATGAAAATGAAAAACCAAGCCTGGATCCTTCTTAGTCACACCAAAATAAAGCTTCTGTGAGTTTTTTGAAAATTTCATGTCCTCACCCGAAACCACTTCTCTTCACACTTGAGAGTTCATAGTTTGAGATTTGAGATTTCACAACACATTCAAGTATATTTTTTCGAATGTATCTAGACCTTGTTTATCAATTGGAGTTGTTAGTATATGACATACTAAGGCCATGTGCACATGTTTTTTCATTTTTTGATGTTTCTTGAATTTTTTATGCTTATTTTGAAATCGGTCAAACCTAAGTTTGACCAACATTTAAACAAGTTTCAAACATGAAAATGAAAAACTAAGCCTGGATCTGTCTTAGTCACACCAAAATGAAGTTTTTGTGAGTTTTGGACAATTTTCATTTTCAAAAACTTTAAACCCATCTTCTCTCTTCCTTGAAATCCATACTACTCTGTTCTAGATATCACATTTGGGTGAACACATTTTCGTGGAAATGTATGTAAGCCATATCTATATTTTTTAAGTTACTGTATGACACAAGAAGACTATGTGGGAAGGTTTCATGTATTTATGATTTTTTTTGAATTAGTTATGCTCATTTGAAAGTGTTTGAGGTCACACACATGATTTAAGCCTTTTTCATATAAATGTATGTAAACCATATCTATATATTTTTTTAGTTACTCTATGACATTATAAGACTATGTGCGAAGGTTTCATTTTTTTGATTTTTTTTTGAATTTTTTATGCTCATTTGAAAGTGTTTGAGGTCTCACACTTGATTTAAGCCGTCCGATCAGACCTTCTAGAAGAAAACCCGAGGTCGATCCGCGGCACTCTCGTTCTGCGCTGTGATTGGCTGACATGTTTTTTTTTGCTGCAGAGTTTTATTTATTTTCGGTGGGCCGTATCTCATTACATGGCCCAACTCATGCTGGCGTGTTTTTTTGGCTGCAGTGTTTAGTTATTTTCCGGTGGGTCTTATCTCATGCCACGGCCCAACTCGCGCTCCATTTCGCCACGGCCCACCGCACACCGGACACGTTGCCCCGTTCCCCTTCTTATCCACTCAAAGGCGTCGCACCCTAGCTATTCCCCACCATTTTAGATCTCGCCCCTCTCGCCGCCGGCGACGGAAACCAGCCCCGCCGCGTTCAAATCCAGCACCGCCGGCCGACGATGATGAAGCGTGGGGGTTCAAGCTCTCGCGGTGGCCATTCCGGCGGTGGAAACCGCTCCGACGAGGAGCGGAACGGCCGGAAGCGGCGGCCCGCTGACCCCACTCGGGCGCACTGCGCAGCTTCCGACGGCGGTCGGAAACGCGGCGCGCGCAGGTACACCAACTACGGCGTCTCGGCGCCGCCTGCGTTCGCCTGCCGCGAGGTGGTCGAGTACGACCGCCGCATGGAGTTTGCGGCCGGCTGCTACGAGCACGGAAGATCCTCCGGCGCGGGGAGCTCCTCCATGGCGGCACAGCTGCCGCCGCCGAAGAGGGAGGAGGAGGAGCAGCAGGACCGCGCACCGCGCCGCGGCCTCCTCCCCGGGGACTTCGCCGCCGAGCAAGATCTGCCCTGGATCAAGGAGGAGGTGATCCAGCGCAGCGTGGAGGAGGAGCGGCAGCTCGGCGCGCGCCGTGTCATGGAAGCGGAGCTCAATGAACTCCGCCTCTAGTACGCTCTCGCAGCGTCCCGCAACGACGTCGCCGACGCCGACTCCTCCGACTTCGGCTTCTCCGACTCCGACTGAGCGGCGCCGCCACCTAGTCGCCGCCGCCGCACCCTTGGGGCTCCGGTGTGAGCCCAATTTTGGGTCCTAGGTTAGGGTTAGAGCGGCGACGGAAGCCCCCCTTTAGCTATGTAATTAGGTTTGTTGTGCCTGTGGCCGCCTGCGTGTGGCTTTTGATCCGATGATCGCCACGTTGTGTATGCCCGCCATGTAATTGGCTATGTAATTAATGGATGTTTTAGTTAAATTTTAGTTAAAATTCAGTTCAGCGATGTGTATGCGTGTGGCTTCAGTTGAGTTCAATTGCCGTTGAGAAAAGCTCGTCGGCGTTGCCAAAAAGCTCGTCGGCGTTGGCCGCGCTGCGTCGCCGGAGAAGAAGAAGAAAGGGAAACGGGCAGAGGATGCAGGGGACGAAGATGCCGGATGCAACGGTCGCGAAGAAGAAAGTATTGGGTCCCACGAGGCGAGGTTGTGGGTCCCGTGCTGACATGGGTAAGTTGTGGGTCCCACTATGCTCCCATAATCCTAACAGTTTACGTTTAAGGTCCATGTCGGGCGAGGGCTATTTGAGCTCACAGAAGCGTCGCACGCTAGCAATTTTAGCCAACGACGTCGCCAGCCATCCAATTGCTATCAAAGATGTCGCATAGGAGCTATTTGCCCAAATAAATTCCAAGGTCAAACTTTGGTATAGTATAGTGCACATATAAATTCCAAGGGCAAACTTTGCTATAGTAGAGTGCACATATATGGGGATACCCTTTCCTGATATGTACAACGTAATAGGACAAACACAAGGTTACTTAAATATAAATTTTGCAAAGATAATTGATCAATTTGGACCTACCTAATGCAGATATTAAAAAATACGGGTCAATTTTCACATGCACCTTGGACAGTTTGGTTGTTCTTCTCACAAGCTTGGACGTTTACACAAGTATCCATGTGTCACCCAACCCCTCGTCGCAATCAACGATTTAATCATTCCTGACGACTTTGCCTGTAGACTTGTTCGGCAAAAGGCCACAGAGACCAAACAGCAGCTTCCCTCGTCGATTGTCATCTCGCTAGCCATGGAGGTTGCCATGTCTGCAGATACAGGTGAACTCGTTAGCAGGTTCATCTCCTTCCCGATGAACAAGCATCGCTCCTCTTAACATGCACAATCAGGAGAGAAGAATATGGTGGAGAGGTTGCAGCATCTTCTGACCATCATTCAGAAGGCGGACGCGCGCTACCTAACCAACTTTGGAATGATGATGCAGCTCAAGACGCTCTCAGAGGCATCTAGCAGCTTGTATTTAGCCATCCCCACCAAGCGCTCTCGAAAAATAGCTGTCATGGATGTTGTGAAGGAACCTCGATGTTCAGTTTTGGCGTTGCATATTGAACTCGTCACACTGAATTTATGGTTTTGGGGAACTCTTCGGTTTTGGAAGAGTCTCTGTGAGGCTTGTTCAGAGACCAGCCAGAAGCTTCCCGCATCAGGTCAAGCCTAATCAATAAGAGAATGCGCAAGGTACAACAGTTTTCGATTAAAGACCAAGCTAGCACAAAGTAAGGCACATAAAGAATGATTGGAGTATGGAGTTGACCTTTGAAAGGATCAAATGTACAAACGGACTAAATGTCCTTTGAAAGATTGCTACTAAAGTATGGAGTGGTGATTCTCATCGCTGACCAAGAACAGTTTACTTGCCGACAAGTTGCGCACTGCTTCTCCGCTGAAGTTCAGCTGGAAAAGGCGTAAACAAATTCCAGTCAAACTCTGCTACAGTAGAGTGCACATATATAGGAGACCCTTTCTTGATATGTAAAATGTAGTAGGACGAATGCAAGGTTAATTAAATATACATTTTGCAAAGATAATTAATTAATTTGGACCTACCTACTGTAGATGCTAATAATACGGGTCAATTTTCTCATGCAGCAATATTTTCTTCATAGTATCAATTGGTACTTTCCATAAACATTATTTCCTTCCATGAGCTATTTATATTTATTGAGTACTATTGGGTGACTATTACCTCCTTAGGGATAATATGTCACCATAATCAATCTAGCCGCTGGATCAAATAGAATGAACGGTCTAAAATAGTTTGGGACCGTCTTAAATCTTTCCAAAGATAATTAATTAATTTGGACCTACATATTGCAGATCTCTACTATATAATATGGCTTCAGGTGATGGTACGTTTTTTGAAATGTCGATTTTACCCTTACATTGTAAGCCCAAGTCAGAAAATATTACGCCATATGCCACCGCCAAGTGATATGGTTTGTTTTGCACATAACCCCCAGATAAATCCAGAATTCAACCCGCACTCCATCGCACGATAGCGGCGCCCCGCTTCCACACGCTCGCCTCCGTCCCAGATCGGCGGCGCCCCGCCCTCCCCCGCGTCTGCGTGGTCCGGTGTCAGTTCGCCTCCCCTTACACACGGAAGTGGTGCTAAAGCTGAGGATCTGGAGTCGAGGCCTAGCTCCGCTCTGAGATCGAGCAGAGCTCGAAGGAGGGGTGGCACCAGCGAGAAGTGAAGTTGAGGTGGAGCACAGGGAGAAGATGGGGAGGCCGACTGCGATAGAGGTGGAGCAGGGAGGAGGAGATGAGGATCCGAGATGGGTCGGCCACCACCCTCCTCTGGCGGCCCGTGGATTCACCAAGCCCCATGTCCTGATCTGCCGCCGCCGTGGGTGGATGTGGACTTCTCAGACACGTCCGAGGAGAAAAATCTCGTCAGATTCTCCATCAAGGGTGAGCTTCTTCTCTCCTTTCCCTTCCTTGTCTGCAGGATCGATCTTCCTCCTCGCGTCCACCTGATATGGCTCTCCTCCTTACAGTGCTGGAACTCACGGGGCAGGCACATATGCAGCACGGCCTCTGCCATGGCGACTACATGATACAGGTGCACGTCCCGATTCCCGATCCCAAATCACTTGACGCCCACAAATTTGTTTCATGCATCTTCTCAATTGTGTCAGTGTGTAGATAGATTGGGAGGCATCTTATTTCCATCCTATGCTCCCAGATATGTGAGATGGAATTCTTTCATCAAATTGTTCCACGAGATCCAAATTGTATGTAGTCTAATTGTATTCATGTGAGTTCAGACTTCCGACAGTGATGTAGAAAATGAGGGCAGTGGAAAATCTTGACTCCAAACAGCCGTGTAGCCGTGATAACAACGACACTGACAATTGGTTGGAGTAGGAAGGGAAGAGAAGCAGCTCCAAACCACACCGTAGTGCTGCTTAGCTCTTGTTGTGATGTTTGTGGCTCTCGCTGAACAAGCAAGAGACTAAGGAGATGAACAAGAACTGGAGATGCCCTTAGCCTACTTTGCTGCAGCCATCTACTAAAAATTGCATAGGAGCTCATACAGATTTTGTTTAATATAATCTTATACCGGTTGCTCCATAGTGTTTCAGTCTTTGCATTCAATTATTATAACAGTGATTAGTTTTAACCACATAAAACTCTTAATGTATTTGAGAACTTTCATGCTAGCCATGGCTGCAGGGAGGTTTTGGTCAGAGGGCGACGATCCTGAGTTTGTAGTCGGGAGGACTGCATCCTCTCTGCTGACAGCTCTCTGAGATGTGCCATGTGCAGCAGCAGAGGTTGAGAGATGTGCTTTCGGGCAATATGCTGCGCACGGCCGCTCGCCTGCAAGCGCATGAGGACGTGGTCAGGTGTGGTCCGGACGCACAACAGCGCACAGGCAGATGGGGTTTCCGCGGTCAACTTCTGGTTGCGTTGAATGCATACGAGTCGTCGCCAAGGCGGCCTACCCCAGTGTTAAGCTGGAGATGATGCTGATGCAACGTGAGTTGAGATGAGGTATATAGATAGGAGATAGAATTTGAAACTAGATCAAGTGACTACCGCTACTTCCTCTGTTTTCGATGTCACTCTCTCCTGCTTAACCAAAAACCTATGACAGATGTCCTATTTGCCATTCTATTTTTTTTAATGGTTCTAAGTTCAGATTTTGTTATAGTACTTTGTAATACAAACAGTGGTTTCCATAGCCTCGTTATTGTTATGGATGCTGGTTGTGCATTCGGTTAACAAACGAATCCACTAGATTGTCACATCTGTTTTTTTTCATATGGTTTGTTGTAAGGAGAAGTCTATATGATTGATTCTGTAGCAGAACAGTGGTAAAGGACAACGCTTTGATGTCAGGCTTACCAATCTCTAATTGTAGTATATACATGTTACTTCGAGTTTAAACAAACTTCCATCGAAGCCATTTTAATTTTATATGGGATCTGGGACCTGATTTTGCTTGTGGATGTACTGAGCTCCATATCGTTTAAACATGTGCTATTCTTAGGGAAAAAAGGAGTGTGTTTATGCTATGCTCGAATGCAATAGCTCACTTCAGTGGATCAATCCATGCAGGTGCTAATAGCCCGAGCCTTGTGTGTGAATGTTGTTGGAGAAGATCATGTAAGCTTATTCCTTCATGGGAATCGGCACCATGTGGTTCTGTGGCAGGTTCATTGATGTAAACATAGTTTGAGTGAATGCTAAAATGTTTCAATTTACTCGCGTGCATCTTCTCTCCACAATTATATTTTGGATTTCGTTCAGTCCCAAAATTATTTCTCATCCTCAATTTTTGATTTCCATATTTGTTGTCTTGTTGGTCTTTTTATTAAAAAATTTAGGAACCACCCTATAAAACACACTATATCATGCGCTGGGCCCAACATCATCTAACCAAGCACGAGAACTTACTTAACGCCTTCTCGACTGCATATGTTTTATATTGCTACCGTGCATGAGCTTGGTTGTAATATGCCCGTAGCAATGCACGGGCATTCAACTAGTATTTTTAATACTGGTAAATATGCCACTTGGACAGTGGGTTTGTCCATGTCACAAGTTTGGACGTTTAGACAAGTATCCTTGCGACATGCCACCCTTGAAGTGCCGCACTCAATGGTCTAGCCGCCGTCACGCCACATCGCTGCCGCCGCGAGAGGAGGGTCGACACGCTGCCCGCGCGTCCACCGCGAGCTCTCCCCGTACCGCCTTTAGGGGCCGGGGCTGCCGCCACCGCAGCGAATCCGGCGGCAGCGGCGGAGGCTGGCCAGGGGAGGAGATTGGCTGTCGACAGTGCTAGGGTTTCCCCCCGTGTTGCTCAAGCGGAGCGACGCGGGGGTGGGGGTGGGGAATCTTATAGATGTCTTTTAGACGGCTCAACGACCATCATGTATTGAAACTGACCTTAACAAGCAGTGTCCTAGCTCTCAGTATTGTTTTAGATAAAATACATTAGTGCCTGACCTTAAATTAATAAAGGTCTGGACGAATAGGTTAAGTATCATACAACTACGAACACTGGGTACCAGTTTACTAAAAAGCTCAGAGAGCACTTCAAGGTACATAAAGCCACAAGCGGCCACGGTATGGACAAACTAAGGAAAAGTCAGGTTAGATCCGTAGTAGAACGGGGTATTGTCGCGGCGAGGAGGTTCTTGATCAACTTCAGGAGCTCTTCCGGCATAGTCAGATATTTAGAGAATATCCAAAAAAGGATTGCAAAATGTCAAATAATTGAGCAAAGGATGAAAGATTTCACTGAAACTCAAGCATTTGTCTCACTCCACTCCACATAAATCTCACAAGGACACAGTTGAAGAAGATGTGGCCGGAGTCTTCCACAATGCCACACAAAGCACATAACTCATCGGATGGCTCATGTCTCTTTAGAAGTTGGACTCTGGTTTAGAGACAGATTGCGAGAGAGCTGTCAGGTGAAGATTTTGATATTCAGAGGCATTTTCCTTGCCCAGATGTCCTTGGCAGAGGGTGAAATCTCCCCTTGGCGAGTTTGCGGAGTTCAGGGTACATTGATCTAGTAGAAAACGTACCAGAAAATATGTAGACTAGATTTTTCTACTATTATTTTTAGCGTGCATTGGCGGAGTTCAGATGTCCTTGGCATGTAATTTTGAGCAAAACCAATGCAATTTTACTTTTGAAAACATGCAGGCTAGATATTTCTAATATTCTTTTTACAAGTTACAGTCCATACACTAGTATTTAACTGATTCAGAACATATAATTTTGATCCAAACAACAATGTAACTTTGGTCTTAAAATTGTGTATAATGGATTTTGTGTCTTTGTGGTTTCTTTGCTTATTGTTATGTCGTTGTATCGGCATTCTTGATAGGAGACGGGGTCCGCTTAGCCGAGGGTAAACCGAGAGGGTGAAGGGGAGCGTCGTCGAGGTCAGGATCGAACAAGGCGGATTACCCAGCTTCGGATCTCGCAGCGGTGGCAAGGTCCTACGTGCTGCTATAACTCACTATAATGGCAAAAGGCTTGTACAGATTACAATGAGGTTGGTTGATTGCGTGCCCTAAAGGCTCCCTGAGGTCCGGCTTATATAGGCGGCTGGACCTAGGGTTACATGGTGGTTGCATATCCGGCAAGTATACAGAGTCCTAAACCTATCTGGCAAGTTTGCCGCCTACCGCCTTAGTCTTGGTGGCTTCGTGGGCTTCGGTCTTGGGCGTCAGCTATCTGGGCCGCCCGGCAGGCAAAGCATTTACCACCACTGTGGGCCACCCTGGACTAGCCGGATTGATCCATGCTGGTGATACCCCTAGTTGGTATATCCCCAACATTAGCCCCTGGAAGGGTTGAAGTTCTCCATGCGCCGTCTTCCTTTGTCGGCGACGTCCGTCTTGTTTCATAGGCGGCTAAAGAGCTTGAAGCATTCCAAAGTTGAAGTAAGCGGCGATCCGTCTAAAATAGTCTATACCAATGCCGCCAACATGGGAAAGACGGTCTGACTGCTTGTCAGGAATCTTTCATGTGTGGTCTTGTCAAACTGACAAGGCTTCATAAAAAATGTTGACGGATGACGTCACCGTCACCGAGTCCACGACAGTTTGAACTTCGTGTGCATCATAATTACCTTCCCACTTCAAGTGAAAATTGAGGCGACGGCCTCGCACACCGCCGCCACGAAGTGCCAAACGTGGGCACGCGGCAAAGATCGTGCGTTCCATCCCTCTCGCGCATGAATCGCGACGCATGGGAGATAAATACCCCCACGCCGTCACGCGGTGAAGGACACTTCCATTCCCCAGCTCACCGCGGCCACTTCCACTCCCTCGCGCCCTCCTCCCCATCCAACTCCGGCGAGCAAACTGAGAGCGGCGCAAGACCTAGCCAAATGGCAGGCGCGGCCGAGCAAACTTCAGCGGCGACGGCGACCTCAGCAGCGGCACCAATGGATGCGGTTGGATCTAGATCCGCACCGGCGGCGGCGGCGACTCCGGTGAGTACTGCGCCGGTGACTTCTCCTCTCCCTGCCACGATTTTGGGTGGGGTGTCTTCATCTTCCCCAACACCGGCAGCGCCAGTCGCGGCGGCGTCCCCTTCTTTGCCATTGCCATCCATGACGTCGGCGGAGACTGAGCTTGTGACCACCCCGGATGTTCCCGCCGGCGAGACCCCGGCGGAGGAAGAAGAAGTGGCGGAGCTGGGCTCCCGCTATTGGTTGCCGTCATGCGTGACGGAAGAATATCTGAAGGAGCTGGAGGAAGGCGGATTCCTGCCGCCCAAGACGGAATGCTTTTGGCGGGTTCCTGGCGACGAGGCGGTCCCTGACCCTCAATATGGAGAGAGGGTGGTTCTGGTTTCGCACCTCCTCCGCGGTATGACTCTACCGCCCTCCGCCTTCTTTTCCGCCGTGCTTCAACACTATGGGCTGCAACCACACAATATTGCGCCCAATAGTATTTTAGTGCTAGCTGGCTTCCAAGCGCTGTTTGAGGGCTACCTAGGCATAGTTCCTACGATAGAACACTTTAAGAATTGCATCCTATGCCGCCGGCAAACAATACCAGGCGGCCAGCTGGCAACGTGCGGCAGCGTTACCTTCAACTGCCGCCAAGGTGACTGGTATCCAAAGATCCCGTACATCGAGTCGGTGAAGAATTGGACCAGCACCTTCTTTTAC
Organism: Poa pratensis; assembly: GCA_947311845.1. Taxonomy (NCBI): domain Eukaryota; kingdom Viridiplantae; phylum Streptophyta; class Magnoliopsida; order Poales; family Poaceae; genus Poa; species Poa pratensis. The sequence goes on from CAMZMU010000102.1 coordinate 42,492,231, forward strand.
TGCAAGGATATCCCGCACCTGGCAACACGGTGGGGATCCCCGCTTTCGTCAATAGTCCGCCAACTTACAAAGCTTGCTGGACGGAGAAGGCAGCAACCATTTTGCCGGAGGAACACCGCCTTGCTTTTAGGCGGATTGAGTTCCTAACGAAGACAATGGAGCCTCCCCGCCTTGACGGAGTTGACACCGTCATGTGCTGGCTATCAAGGCGGATCATGCTGCTTCGCCATCGTCCCTTGAAGATGTGCGAATACAAGGCGGAGACCACCAGCACAGGCAGCACCACCCTCGACGAGGATGTGTTGCTGTATCGGATGAGGAGCTCATCCAGCCCAAGCAGATCAAGGCGGCCGAAGGTGTCGCCATATTCTCCCACGACAACCCAGCCCCAGAAGTAAGCCAAAGCTTTCCTGCATTTACTGCTTATTACATCTATTTGTTGCTGGATTGACGGTGTGGTTGTCTTTTAGCTGAAAACCTTGACGGACGCCGACTTGGCTCCGAACTGGTACGATCCTGGGACCGGCAAGACCAGGAAGCGCAAGGTTGGCGGCCCTTCCTCCACAAGGACTTGGAGAAGAGGAAGAAAGCGGCCGTCACCACCGAGGCGGAAGATGAGATCTTGGGAAGCAATATTCCCACAAAGCGGTAAATAAGATTTTGCTTTGCTCACTTACCCTTTTGCTGCGTGTCTGCTAACCTGCCCATATTCCCTTTGCAGAGCGAAGCCCACTATGGCCAAGCTTCGCTCCAACCTTAACATAGGTGCCGACAGAGGCAAACCGCCAAGGTCTTCCCCAGCCACCGCACCAGCCACACCTGCCGCCAATATTTCCGCGGTCCTCTGCCGGGAACATTTATGGCGGACAACGTGGTGATAACTGGCGCTGCACAAGCGGCTGCGGAGAAGGCGGCGGGCAAGAAATCTGCTGCCGGCGTCTCTACCTCAAAATCGGCTGAAGCTTCGGCTAGTGATGCCGCCCGTTTTATTGCCATGAAACAAGAAGCGGCAACTGAGACGGGAAAGAGTACCCGCACGACCTCCTCTGATCCCGGTCATGGACTTGGCGGGGGAGTAAAAGACGTGCGGCAAACACTGAGGGCCGTGCGCGAGGGCACCCACAACTGGTACTCGTAGACGAAGGAACTCCATGGTCTTCTTCACGAACAACTTGAGGTATGAATAACCCATAGTCACAGCCCCCGAGCACTTTGGCAGTGAAAAGAATTTTTTAGCCGGCGGAGTGATCTTTTGACTATGAAGCTTATCATTACCATTGTTTCACGCGTCTTTTCAGGCTACTCTTGCCTCGAACATGGAGATGTTCCATGCCCAGGAGAAGAAGATCAAGGAATGACGCCAACTGCAGCAAGATATCGAGCTGAAGGACGCCCAGATTGCGAGTTTGGAAGAAGCTCGCAAAAAGGATGAAGGTGACAAATCTCTTTGCCTTCTTATCGTCCACCAACTTTATGGTTTTTCCTCCGACAAATATTTTAGTCGGATTTTCCCATGCTTTTTGTAGAATTGCTAAGTACTACACAAGATATCCTCAAGAGCTCAACTGACATGCAAGCTTTGATTAACGAAGCTACAGATCTGGCCAACGAGGTCATGAAGTTTAAGGCGGATCACGCCAAGGAGCTGGAGAAGCGGGACATGGCTCATGCCACCGAGGTGAGCAAGTTGTCGGAACAGATGAAAAATCTGAGCGACACTCTTGCCGAGGTGAACAGAAACTCCAAGCTTCAGCACGAGCGGCATGCCAAGGCCATCCAACTAGCCGAAGAAACACTTGCCGGCCACTTGGACGAGATCAATGCCATTCACGAGCACGTCCTTGGTAACAACTTTTCTCTTCATGCCATGTGAGTCCTTCGAATCACTTGCTGCATCGCTAACCATTCATTGAATTTTTCGCCTTGTAGTGCCGGCTAACCTTAGCGACAATGAGGATACCTCGCCCCGCCTTGCGCGCATTCTGAAAGTTGGTGAGATAATTACCAATATTCTCAGCGCTGGCAAGGCTTTTGCCGCCAAGTTCTTCCCGGCGAGCCCAGCGATCCCATTGTCATCGAGGCAGTGCCTGAGGTGATGAAAAAGGCGACCAGCGAGCACGAGAATGTGCTGCGTTCTACCGCCCGCGGCGGCACGAAGGTGGCGCTTTCGCTGGCGGCCCAGAAGCTGACATGCACCACTTGACGGAGTTCATGCCCACAGAAGATGAAGATGGCAACGTCATTGATCCAAAAAAGGTGGCTGCCTCCGTCTCCGGCTACGCGACCCGGGTTGCCAACATGGTGGACCTCCGGCTGTTCTACAAGGCGCATCCTGATCCTCACCTCGCAGCAGGCGAAACCTCCTTGGCGGGCGAAGGCGAAGTCTTGGCTGACGAGCCCGGCCCTCAGGATGGCGGAGCCAGCCCAAGGATGCCAGCGTCAGCCCCCAGGACCTCGAGACGGCTTCCCCCAAGGAGGCAGTACCTTAGGCTTCCTTCCCTGCAAGTGATGCACAAGTACATGCGTTAAACTGTTAACGCGAAAAAACTTGTTCTATTTTGGGATGTAATTATTTTTGTTGAGCCAAACTTTTATGCTACACTTGGCGGTAGGCTTATTTAAGTGGCCCGCCTTAAAATGTATTGTGCTTATGTGTTTAGCTTTTTCATATGTTGGCGGAACCTCATCTCAGTTACTTTAGCTGTGCCAACCAGGTGCAATACCAATTAGTTTAGACACAGAGACCAAAGTCGGCATGTTGGTGCCAACGACATATTACTAGGCGACCCACACACAAACAAACAGATAGCCATACAAGGCGGCGCAAAGGTTGTTTGCTTAGGTTTTAGCCGGCAGACGGCAAATGTCAAAAAAGTTGGAACCACTAGCACAGAGCGAGAAAAAATTTGGGTAACCTTTTGACATAACAAATATATGATTGCAAGAAAGGACAAAAGATGGCATGAGCTCAAAGCGGAATGAGCAAACCACAGACTTTTATTTCATAATCATATAGTACTTATTACAATTTAAAAATTGCTAAGTGTAAAAAGGACGTAGCTGCTCAATGTTCCAAGGCCGCTTAGTTTCCTCGTACTTGTCGTCGACCTTCCTTTTGCGCTTACGGCCTCTTTTCTTCTTGTATCCGTCTCGTATATCCACCAAGTAATAAGAACCATTGAGCAGTGCCTTGCTGACCACAAAGGGCCCTTCCCATGGCGGGGATAGCTTATGCAAGCCTTTCCTGTCTTGGATTAGGCGGAGAACCAGGTCACCTACTCTAAAACTGCGTTGCGCACTCTTCGACTGTGGTAGCGTCGCAAATTTTGCTGGTAGATGGCGGATCGTGCGATGGCAACATCTCGTTCTTCATCAAGTAGGTCTAGGCCATCCTGTCTTGCATCTTCTGCGTCCTCTTCGACGTAGGCTTGAATCCTGGGGGAATCGAACATCATATCGGATGGCAACACTGCTTCTGCGCCATAGACTAAGAAGAAAGGAGTAAACTTGGTTGATCTGTTTGGAGTTGTGCGTAAACTCCAAAGGACAGATTGCAACTCATCAACCCAAGCCCCGGCTGCCCTGTGCAATGGTACTTCGAGACGAGGTTTTAGCCCCTGTAGGACTAATCCATTTGTACGCTCTACTTGACCGTTTGCCTCGGGATGTGCCACGGAGGCCAAATCCAACCGGATGCCATGTTTGTTGCAGTATCCTCAACTTCGCCCTGCGACAGGTTTGTGCCATTGTCGGTGATAATGCTATGTGGCACCCCGAACCGAGAGATTATTCCCACAGAAAATTGGCGGCTGTGGCGCCGTCAAGCTTTTTGATAGGTTTAGCTTCAACCCATTTGGTGAACTTGTCTACAGCCACAAGCAAATGTGTGTAGCCACCAGATGCCGTCTTAAATGGACCAACCATGTCCAAACCCCAGACTGCGAAAGGCCATGTGATGGGTATTGTTTTTAGCTCCTGAGCCGGCATATGTGGTTGTCTGGCATATAGTTGGCAGCCCTTGCATCTTTTAACGATGTCCTCTGCATCTTCCTTGGCTGTCAACCAGTAAAAACTTGCCAGAAAGCCTTGGACACAAGGGAGCGGGACAAAGCATGATGCCCACAAACTCCAGCATGTATCTCATCCAATAGGTTTCTGCCTTCATCAGGTGAAATGCAACGCTGGTAGACTCGGTAGTGCTACGCTTGTACAATTCGCCTTTGATAATCGTGAATGCCTTAGCTCTTCTGATGATTTGCCTTTTCAATACCTCATCATCCGGCAACTCCTGATTGATCAGGAAGTCTAGGTATGGTGTCGTCCAATCCGGCTTTACCAAGTAGACGGCATAGCTTGCGTCGCCTACTGGTTCTGCCGCTTCTGGATCGAGGAGGTCTGCTCCTTTTATCGACGGCTTGTAGAGGTGTTCCAGGAAAATCCTTTGGTACCTTTTTGCGCTCTGACCCAAGTCTGGCAAGTGTGTCTGCCGCCTCGTTTTGAGCCCTTGGGATGTGGCGGACTTCATATCCTAGGAAGCACTTGGCGAATTCATCAACAGTAGCTCGGTATGCCGCCATTGTTTCGCTTTTTGCATCCCATGTGCCACGTATCTGCTGCGCAACCAGGTCTGAATCTCCGTAGCAGAGGACGCGTGGACGCCTAAATCCTTGGCGATGTGTAAACCATGAAGGAGTGCTTGTATTCGGCAACATTGTTTGTTGCTTTGAAGTGTATCTGTAACACGTAGCTTAGCTTGTCTCCTTGCGGGTTTCTTAACACAACACCAGCCCCCGAGCCCTGAAGCATCTTTGATCCGTCAAAGTGCATAATCCAGTATTCTGATTCAGGGAGAGGTACGTCATCCATGGCTTTGTCCAATCTGCGACGAAATCTGCTAAGGCTTGAGACTTGATGGCGTTTCTGGGTTTGTATGTGATGTCAAAGGCGGCGAGCTCAATGCCCCATTTGGCCACTCGGCCTGTTGCATCCGCGTTGTTAATTATGTCACCCAGAGGTGCCTTGCTCACCACAGTGATCGAATGTTCCTGAAAGTAATGCCTCAACTTCCTGGCGGCGTAGAAAACGCCATAGACCATCTTCTGGTAATGTGGGTAACGCTGTTTTGAGGCGGAAAATACTTCACTGATGAAGTAGACGGGACGTTGCTCAGAGGCATCAGCTGCTTCCGCCTTGCGTTCTACAACCATCACTACGCTGACAACTAAGTTGGTTGCCGCGATGTAAAGCAGCATTGGCTCTTCTGTACGAGGTGCTGCGAGGATTGGGGCAGTCGTCAGTGCTACCTTAAGCTGCTGCAAGGCGGCATCTGCTTCGTTGTCCATCAAAGTTGTCGGATTTCTTCAAAGCCGGTAAAGAGGCATGGCCTTTTCACCAAGGCGGCTAATGAAACGACTGACGGCAGCTGCTGAGCCAGCTAGGCGCTGCACGTCCTTCAGACATGTGGGTCTGGATATGTTGAGAATTGCCTTGATTTTTTCCGGGTTGACCTCAATTCTCGTTCGGAAACGATAAAACCAAGCAACTTGCCGGCAGGAACCCCAAAGACGCACTTCTTTGGATTGAGTTTCATCTTGTATACCCGGAGGTTGTCGAAGGTTTCTCGCAGGTCATCAAGCAAATCCGCCTTCTTACGAGACATGACGGCAATGTCGTCTACATAACGTGAACATTGCGGCCAATCTGCTCGTTCAGGCATCTTTGCATGCATCTCTGATACGTTGCGCCGGCATTTTTTAGGCCGAAGGGCATCGTGATGTAGCAGAAGGTCCCATAGGGGTGGTGAACGCTGTTTTTAGCTGGTCCGATTCCCGCATTTTAATTTGGTGGTACCCGGAGTACGCGTCCAAAAAGCACAGCAGCTCGGAGCCGGCTGTGGAGTCTATGACCTGATCTATACGTGGTAAAGCGAAGTGGTCCTTAGGACAACACCTGTTCAAACCGGTATAATCGATACACATCCTCAGCTCTTTATTAGGTTTCGGAACCATTACAGGGTTTGCCAACCAGTCAGTATGCACTACTTCCCTAATGAACTTCGCCTCTGCAACTTGATGATCTCCTTCCCTATCGCCTGCCTCTTCTTCTCGCCATAGCGTCTTATTCCTTGCTTCACCGGCTTGGCTCCTTTGTAGACATTAAGAGAGTGCTCGGCAAGTTCCCTAGGTACATCTGGCATGTCGGCGGACGACCATGCGAAGATGTCCCTATTCTCACGCAGGAACTCGACGAGCGCGCTTTCCTATTTGTCATTTAAGCCGGATCCGATGGTGACTTGCTTGGAGCTGTCACCTGATGTCAGATCCACCTTCTTTGCTTCTTCGGATGCCTTGAAAGTCTTCTTTGGCTCGGCTGTCTGCACCTTTTCCGGCAACTGCGACGTATCAGTTTCCTTTTTCAGCATGGCTAGTTCCTCTGCGTGGAGGACTGCCTCAGCGAAGGCGGCGTTGCCACGCTCGCACTCCTTTGCTTTCTTGAAGTTGCCATTGACGGTAATGGTACCGTTGGGTCCAGGCATCTTCAGCTTGCTGTAGATGTAACAAGGTCTCGCCATGAACTTGGCGAAAGCTGGCCTTCCGAAGATGGCATGGTAAGCACTCTTGAAGGGGACTACTTCGAACCGGATATACTCAGTGCGGTAGTTTGTCTCCGGCCCGAAAGTAACCTCAAGCTTGATGCTTCCCATGGATTTGGCTTGCTTTCCTGGTACGATACCATGAAACTTGACTTTGCTATAGTCAAGCTGGCTTTCCGTCAAGTTCATGCGCTTCAAGGTGTCTTCGTACAGGATATTGAGACTCCTGTCTCCGTCCATCAACACCTTGGTGAGTCTGAAGTTGTCGACAATTGGGTGACGACAAGGGCGTACTTGCCGGGATGCGGCACGCGGTCTGGGTGATCTTCCCTGTCCCATGTGATTGGCGATTCGGACCAGTCCAAGTATTGGGGAACATCTGGCACCATGGCGTTAAGCTCACGTAGTTCCGCCTTTTCTTTTTTGCCGAAGGAGTGCCCAGGAAGCAGACCAATTGGTCGTGTATTCTGGGGTACTTTTTCTCCTTGCGTGGAGGCTTGGGGTCCTCATCCTCTGACATGGAGACTGCCTCATCGTCGTCTTCCTTTTTTGCCTTCTCAGATTTCTTGCCTTTTTCGGCTTCCAGCCAACATCGGGGTCCTTCTTAAAGTTGTCCATGAAGCGGCATTCTCCCAGCGTGTGGTTGACCTTCCCAAGAGATGCATGGATGGGACGGGCAAAAGTTTCGCTTGTTCGTAGGTCATGCGGTTTTTGCTAGGAGCGATGTCCTTGCCCTTGCTTTTCCACTTGCAATTGCCGCCTTTGCCTTCGAATGCGGCGGCAACCTCGTTGGATGGTCTGGCTTTATCTTCCTGGGGAGCCTTGCGCTTGTGATTCACACGCCTGTTTGGCACCAAGTCCTGGGCACCGTCAACATCGTGTGCATCGTCGTCCGCCTGAGCGTACATGGTGGCAACCTCAAGCATGACCCCGAGGTCTTTGACCTGCATGCGTATTAGCTTGTGTCTGAGACTTGAGTAGGCCCGTGGTGAAGGCGTGGATTGCTTGGTTGTCATCGACGTTCTCGCAGCTTGCCTTTGTTTGGATCCACCTTGCCAGGAAAGCCATCGCAGATTCATCCGGCTTCTGCACACAGCGAGTCAAATCGGTGTACGTGTTAGGTCGCTTGTATGTGCCCTGGAAGTGTTGGGTGAAGATCCGTTCCATGTCTAGCCACTATGAATGGACTTCTCTGGGAGGTTTTCAATCCAGCTTCGGGCTCTGCCCTCTAACATGAGAGGGAGAAACCGAGCGGCGACTAGGCCATTGCCCCCGGCAATTTGGACTGCCAGCGCGTAGTCCGATAACCACGAGTTTGGCTTGTCTGCTCCGTTGTACCTTGGGCAGCTTTTTGACACTGATGTCATATCCCTAGGAACCTGAACGTTGCGGATGGCTGGTCCAAAGCACACGGGGCCAAGGTATGACTCTTCTTTTCCCGCTTGATATCATTGAGACGATGCCGTGCGTCTTCTAGAGCGAGCTGCTTGTTGGGTCTAGCAACGTTCGGCTCGTCCTGCGCAGCCGGCTTTTGCTGTGCCTAGGCTCGTTGTTGTGTCCCTGACTTTCGCCTTCGCGCCTGGGCGCTGGCTGTGGGGAACATGTGCGGTCCCTACTTCTCCTTGGCGGTGGTGCATTGTCGTGGTTGCCGCCACTCCTTGGCGGCTGTTGATTGCCCCGGCTGCCGCCTTCCTCTCTCCTAGACGGTGGAGGGGGCGCCTCGTCGCGCCTGTTGCCGGTGCGGGAGGCTTCGTCTCGCTGCCTCCTGGGAGGCGGCGATTTGCGTGGCTCCTTGTCCTTTCCTTTCCCATGGCTGCTGGAGCCAGATGGATCAACGGGATTGCCGCCGGTAGCTGCCTTGCAAGCATTGGATTGGATTCCAACCTTCCCCCTCGCGTGTCCGCCTGTCCGCACGAGAATTCGCCCGTGCCTGCTGTTCCAAAGCCTTGTAAGCTAGGACAGAGGCATAGTAGATCTTCTCGTCCTTGTCGTAATCGTCGTTGTTGAGGATGTCTAAGGCGGCCACAGTGTTAAGGACAGGTGTACTCAGGATTACATTGCCGTTTTTGTCCTTCCGCTGCGGAGCCGATGCCCACTCGAAACCAAGTCTTTGTGCAGGGGACTTGTACTCCTCGGGAGATGGATCCCGATTTTGCAAGGTGCTTTTCTTTTTTGACGGTGGCACTTTTGACTTGGCCACGGCGTCGTCGTGAAGAGATTTTTCCTAGAGGTTATCTTGGCGTTCTCCTCTTTGCCTCCTTGATTAGGTTCAAAACTTCGCCTTCTTTTTCTGAAGGTTCCTGGTTTGCTCTACTATGATTGTGCGGAGCTTCTCCAGGTCAGCCGGAGCCGTTTTGTCGTGACCGGCATGTTCAAGACTTCGGCCAAGGCGGCAATGTTGTCTCCCTTGCCGGCGTCCTTGCTGCATCCGCCTTTCTCCAGGATCTTCTTCTTTGGAGCCGGCGGGGGCTCCCTGCTTGGCAGGTTGTCGTCCGGCGCGGAGGCTTTGGCGGCATCTGCCTCTTTAGCCGGACCCGCGCCGGCAACCTCAGCCACAAAGGCCTGCTGCATGGTTGCTGACGAGCCTGTTTCCGCCTCTGAAGGCGGCGGTTCAGGTGCATTGAAGCACTTTTGAACCTTCTGCTCGAACATGCTTACAAGTCTTCTTCGGAATCAGAATCTACGTTGACCGGAACGGTAGATCTGGATCCGGCATCTGACATCGTATCGTCTTGGAGTGCAGGAAGGATCGATTCAGGATCGTTGCTTTTTGACTGGGAGTCGATCCCAGTCCGGCAACACCACATAAGTGGAGATCGGAATCCGCCGACTCCTGGGAGAAGGCGGACTCGGATCCGTCTTGCGTAGTCGAACTCCGGGTGGTGGGTGTGCGAAAAGACGGCGTGATTCTTTGGGAAGCCCATGGCCTCCGGAGTGAACCCGATGAAGATCTCGTGCTCGCCAACTGGGACGAGCGTGTAGGCGATGAGTCCGTCCTTCGCCGGCATCCACGTTGCGTCGTCTTGTACGTAACGATGGAGCCGAAGCGCGATGAGCGGCCGACGGCGATGGTTTCGCCGATGCCGCCAAGTATTCCCGCGTCGAACGTGACACCCGACGCCTTAGGCCCCACGGTGGGCGCCAACTGTCGTCGTATCGGCATTCTTGATAGGAGACGGGGTTCGCTTAGCCGAGGGTGAACCGAGGGGGTGAAGGGGAGCGTCGTCGAGGTCGGGATCAAACAAGGCGGATTACCCAGCTTCGGATCTCGCAGCGGTGGCGAGGTCCTACGTGCTGCTATAACTCAATATAATGGCAAAAGCCTTGTACAGATTACAAGATTACAATGAGATTGGTTGATTGCGTGCCCTAAAGGCTCCTGAGGTCGGCTTATATAGGCGGCTGGACTAGGGTTACAGGGTGGTTGCGTATCCGACAAGTATACAGAGTCCTAAACCTATCGGCAAGTTTGCCGCCTACCGCCTTAGTCTTGGTGGCTTCGTGGGTTTGGTCTTGGGCGTCAGCTATCTAGGCCGCCCGGCCCTTTACCACCGCTGCGGGCCACCCTGGACTAGCCGCATTGATCCATGCTGGTGATACCCTAGTTGTATATCCCCAACAGCAAGCAGTTGCCTGCCTTCGGGGATTTTCTGATGCTACGTGTCATCTTATAACTCAAGAAAAAAATGGCTTATGACGAATTCAAAATGAGTCGACTGTTAAATAGACACTCAGAAAAAAATACCACATGGCTAGCTCGGATAGGCTGGTCCGTAGAATTCAGTTTCTCTCTAAGCAAGATGTTGATACGGAACCAACTACGTCCAAAACCCATCATAGCAAGATGTTTGACGTGTGACTTTTCAACTATTACAACTTACAAGTGATCTATGTGGGTGGCTATGATTGATTCCAGAAAAAATGGAAGAATTCTTTGCAGAGAGACTTGGAAAATTCCACCGCCTACAAGTTGACTTGGACTGAACTCGCCGCCGTATTTCTGTCCACACGTGACTTTGAATATTACAAGTATTATTTTCGTGTGCCTACTAGTCCAAACAAATAAGTTCTTATAACTACCTTGCAAACCAGAAAGTATGAACACCATATAAGTTCTTTTTTAAAACAAAATTTTGCTCCAGTAGGCATGGCCACGTTACTATAAGTTAGATTTGGTTTTTCTTCACATGCTCCCAAATATGTGGCAATACTTTTTTATACTATCAACTGGTACTTTCCATTAACATTATTTCTTTTATAAGGTAACTATATATTCTTTAAGTACGCACCAATCAATCTAGACCCTTGGATCAAATAGATAAAATAGTTTGGAAGCATCATAAAATTTCTCCGAACATACTAAGCGGCACTTGGATTATATCGCAGTTGCATTTAAATGAAGAGACTGGACTAAGAAAACTGCTAACCAGTGCCGCACCAGTATACTGCGCCAGTCCCTCCTCCAAAAGCAGTAATTTTTCACTGAGATTTGGGCGACCAAACCAGTTAGATTCAACTTGCAGAGAACCAGGACGGCGTGATGCATCTGGGCATCTGGCAGGAGCGCCGTGTGGGTGGTTGCCATACAAGGGAAAAGTTGTATTTACTTGGCTTTGAAGCTTAGTTGAGCCTCTTTTAATCATAAGTGAAGTTAACCACAGCTCGGGTGATGAAATGCAAGAGGCACTGACCTTTTTATTTTGTATTTAGCGTCATGTACATGTGGTGGGGCGAGTGTATTTTGATTAATAAGGATAATAAAATAGAGGGGTCACATAACTTACCCGAGATGAGCAGTTTGGTCACACAACTCCAGAAAAGGAGCGCGAATGTAGCTCAGGACAGATTTATGACCAAACCGGTCACTATCGGCACAGAGCTGGTATGTCGTGCAGACGTGGCACGTTTTGGCGGCAAAAATGGCACGAAAGATCACATGAGTGTTACCGCGTCTGTTAACCATTTCTTCATTTCGATAGGGACCAAGTCGCAAAACTCTGAACCGGTAAAAAATGAGACCACGGTAACCCTAAATACCAATTCCCCTTTCTCAACACCCAAAAGCGCAGGCAAAGATCTCGCGAGGGTGGCTGGCCGCCGCTTGTTTCCGAAGGAGATTTTCCGCACCGGCGAGCCTGAGCTGTGGCCATCATCAGGGTGGTGTGTGCTCACGTGCACGAGGGTGATGGAAAGCTCGAGGCGAAGTGGCGCGGTCACACACTCGAGGGTATCATGGGGGGGGGGGGGGGGGGGGGGGGGGGGGGGGGGGCGCCCCCCTGTGTCGCCGAAGGACGTGGTGGTGGCACTGGAGGCGCAATGCAGCGTCCCCCGTGGCGTCGTGAAGGTGGACGTGAGCTCGCCGCCGGTGGACTCTGCCGCGCTCTAGTTGTCCTGCCATCTCGTTGCCGGCGGTGCGCCGCTCAGCATCAGGCGATGGTACCGTGGAAGCCGTGCGTAGCCATCCGAGCTGCCCTACCTAACAAAGCTCACATTCGAGCGCTTCCCCAGGAGGCATGCGAGCCCAACGCAGTGGGGAAGTTCTCCAACCACCTCGGCGGTGACCTGGTGAAGATGGTCGCCCAAGTGGACAGTTGGTTCTTGTCGATAGAGGCGTGGATGAGGCAGCCGACGGCGATACCGAAGTGCTACCTTGTGGAGTTGCCGGAGCTGCACGTGCCTCGCAATTTTGACTACGAATCCGATGATCCGTCCAATCCTGCGGCGCTGAGCTCACCTACATCGAAGAGGACATTGATGCACAATGTGCTTATACATGTGTCGGAGGTCGTGGACCATGGCTCGATCACCACAGACATCCAACAAGAGTACGTCGACGAGGAAGGCAACACCACACGTATACTCACTACTACCCTTTCCCTGCTGTCATGTCGACGGTAGTGGCCCTCTCAGGTGGTTGATGGCGGCATCTGTTTCGGTGGGCACAACGACTATGAAACGGCCGAAGGAGATTGATGTAGGTGTTGTCGCCGCTATCTGAAGAAGATCGAGGTATCGTTGCTGTTATCTGACGAAGATCGTGCCTTATGTGATATGTGTTATTCTGATGTAGTTTGAGTTATGTTGTAAGGTCTGAACTATGTTGTAAGGTCTCCCTCCTCTTAAAATGCCATGCCAGTTGTAGTGGCAGTAGTCACTCTAGCTCCAGCAGCTGGAATGCTTTCCCTATATGAGGCCACGAAAGCTGATTCCGTCAGCTTCATCCGCTCGACGATTATCTCCACCGCGGCTGCTGCCTCTGCCAGCGTCGTCGACGTCGAGCTCGTCCGTCGCCTGCATGTTGCCTTGTTCGGGAGACGAACCGGCCAGTTGAGTTGAGGAGGAATGGGCTAAGGTGCTGAAACCACAGGGGCTTCTCTTCAAAAATGCTTTGGCCCGGTTGGTCAGCAAGCAGTCAACATGCCACGTCATGCCGACATTGTGACTAGTTTGCTCATAAATCTGTCCCGGGTGACCTTTCACACTCCTTTTCTAGAGTTGTGTGATCAAACTGCTCATCTCGGGTAAGTTATGTGACTAACCATGCGATCTCCTCAATAAAATAAAATAAAACACACTGCTTGATAAGTTGCACATGCCATGCGTCCCCATACCAGATGAATACCACAATACCATGTTAATTACAGTTAGCTTAGCAGTTCTCTTATTATCTCTATCTCTACTATATAATACGAATAAGCGACAGTGGTACGTCGCCATACTTTTGCATGTTAATCCCTCCAACAGTATGAAATCAACCCGCGATCCTTATACCGGTTTGCTTCCCCTTCTTCTGACCGTGTGGAAAAAATATCAATAGTTCTTCCCCATCCCCACCCGGCGACCGCGGAAACAGGTGCAGTGGGCGGATCCGATGTCGGCGTGCCGCCGCCGGCCACTCCGGCCGCCTTCCTCGCACTAGCGACCACCTAATGTCTCTCCGAGCTGCTTCTTCCCAGCATGCTTGCACCAAAATAGCAGAGCCGTGCAGCAAGAAGGCAATCATGTGGCGACTCGACACCATGGAGACTATACTCGCTGAAGAGCCGACGATCATGGCTACTGTGTCCAACGGACATCATACGGCCAGTGCCTCTCTCTGAAATCCTCTAAAATAAGCATTTCTCTTTCAGTGTTTTACCTCATGGACATGGAGTAGTAACATGTTTGGTAGTTGAATAATTCAGTGCTACAATCTCATTAGCACCTCAACATTTCTCTATCAAAACTTGTGTAAGTGTGGATTGATTGAAGTACTGTAAAGTAATTTAGCAACAGCCGAGATGCCTTTCTCTTTCAGTTTGATTATTGTGTACAATTCGTTGGCTGACTTAGACTGGGATGTGCTGTGTCTGCCGGCGTCTTTGAATCTCGACCGTGATCTGGACGGCGCGGTGCCCACGAAAGGTGGTAGCTTTCTCCTTCTCGTCGCGGGACGGGGCGTGGCGGGAGCTCCCATCGCCGGACTTCCTTGTCTGGAGAAGCCGCCAGTCGCTCTTCTCGTGCCCTGTGCACGCCGTTTGGAACAAGCGGCACTACGCGCACGGCCGCTTCTACTGGGTGGACTGCCTCACCAACCGTTGGCTGGTGCTCGACACCAGCGCCATGGAGCTCACCGTCCAGGAGATCAAGTCGCCGTCCAGATTCTGGGAGGAGAACGTGGCCGTCGTGGAAGGCGCCGGCGGGGCGGTCGGGGTGTTCGCGCACGACTTCTACCACGCCGACGGCAACGCCACCCTCAACTACTACGCCATCTTGCGAGACGCCGACAGCAGCGCGCTGTTGTGGCAACTTGAGAAGACAATCCCGCTGCCATGGTCGACAAAGCATGGCCAGTCTTACCGCATTCGCGGCGCGGCCAACGGGTGCTTGGTCATTGAAGTAAGCCAAGACTCACCGCGGCCCTTCTTGTCGAGCTACGATGATAGCAGGGATATCGAGCTGTTTACGATCGACGTCAAGCGTTTCCGGCTGGAGAAAGTCTGCCGTGCACAGAGCTCCGGGGACGTCAGCGATGGCTGCTGGCCATACTTCAGCTTCCCGACATTGCTTAGTTTGCCAACTGTTTGAGTTGCACCACCAAATACTAGCTTCAGGAGTGTTAGACATAGCTAGGGTTTGGGGAACAAAGCACGATACCCTTGATGGGTTCGGCTGTCTTGTATTTATATAAAGTTCAGGGAACAGTTTACAGGTATTTGTATACAACACGTACAACAGAAGCTACTATATACATAGTCTAACACCCTCCCTCAATCTTAACTATGTTCTGAAATACTAAGAAGGTTAAGATTGCGTCGACATCCTTCAAAAGAAGGTAAGGGCAAGGGCTTAGTAAAAATATCAGCAAGCTGATCCTTAGAAGAAACAAACTTGATCTGAAGTAGCGTATGTGCAACACGTTCCCTCACAAAATGATAGTCAACTTCGATGTGTTTTGTTCGGGCATGAAATACTGGATTTGATGAAAGATATGTAGCACCGATGTTATCACACCAAAGGACAGGCGGCTGAGCTTGAGAGATCTTCAACTCTCTAAGTAAGGACTGCACCCAGATGATCTCCGCTGTGGCATTGGCAACTGCTTTATACTCAGCTTCAGTACTACTCCGAGACACTG
This sequence comes from Poa pratensis, assembly GCA_947311845.1. Classification (NCBI taxonomy): domain Eukaryota; kingdom Viridiplantae; phylum Streptophyta; class Magnoliopsida; order Poales; family Poaceae; genus Poa; species Poa pratensis. The sequence goes on from CAMZMU010000102.1 coordinate 42,507,440, forward strand.
TAGCTTGCTTGCGAGCTTGCCAGGCGATCAAGTTAGGACCAAAGAACACTGCATATCCCCCCGTGGATCGCCGATCATCGGGACTACCAGCCCAATCGGCATCAGAAAAAGCTGAGAGCGTGCCAGAAGGTGCAGGCTGTAGATGCAGACCATATGAAGCAGTGTGACGAACATAGCGCAAAATGCGCTTAACAGCTGACCAGTGAGGATCACGTGGCGCATGAAGATACTGACACACACGATTAACTGCAAACGAGATGTCTGGTCGAGTAATAAGCAGGTACTGCAGACCACCAACAATGCTACGGTACTCAGTGGCATCAGGAGGAGAGAGCAAGCCTCCAGCAAGAGCTGACAGTTTGTCAGTGGTAGACATGGGAGTTGTAGCCGGCTTGCATTGCAGCATACCCGCACGGCGTAACAGATCCTGAGAGTACTTCTGCTGAGTGAGAGTCAAACCACTGTCAGAATGAGTAACCTCAATGCCCAGAAATTAATGCAATTTACCCAGATCCTTGACAGCAAAATCAGCACCCAGAGAAATAACTAGCCGATCAGCAGCAGTGGCCGAAGAACTGACAAGGATGATATCATCAACATAAACCAGAAGATACATAGCCACCTCAGGTCGCTGGAGAATAAACAGGGACGTGTCAGCTGTAGAAGGCGCAAACCCATGTGCACGAAGAGCAACGCCAAGCCGTGCATGCCACGCGCGAGGAGCCTGCTTGAGACCATAGAGTGCCTTCACAAGGCGACACAGATGATGTGGCTGATCAGGATCAACAAAACCTGGTGGCTGACGCATATACACCTCTTCCTCCAGAACTCCATGGAGAAAAGCATTCTGAACATCCAGCTGACGAAGTGACCATCCTCGAGTAACAGCCAATGAAAGTAGAAGGCGGATAGTGGTGGGCTTAACAACCGGACTGAATGTATCCTCATAATCAAGACCGTACCGTTGTTTGAAGCCTTTAGCAATTAATCGTGCCTTGTACCTTTCAATGGAGCCGTCAGCATGGCGGTGGCGAGACCAGGCGCCAAGTATTATTTTTCTGAAGAGCCTGAATCTCCTGCTCCATAGCAGCCCGCCAGTGAGGAACGCCAAGCGCTGCCTGAAAATGTCGCGGTTGAGCTGTAGGGTCAGCTTCGACATGAGCAACACAGGACGCAAGCCATGCGACGGTGCCATCCTTGCGGTCAAGAGGGCGAAAAATGCCACTCTGACTGCGCATATGAGGACGCATGATAACAGGTGCAGGTGGCACAGGTGCAGGTGGCGGAGAAGCTGTCGATGCAGGGGAGCCGACGTCGGGAGACACGCACGGTGAAGGATGTACGCTCGCAGGCGAGACATCCGGCTCCGTAGGCGATGACGCTGCGCCCAGGATGACCGCATGGGGCGATGTTGGGCTTGGGGTTACCACCGGTGACGGACTGGCCGAAGACAGCCCACGCGGAGCGGAGCGCGGAGAAGCCTCTGTGCCGGACGATGCTGGGCCCATATGTGGAGAGGGCGAGCGTGGAAAGGCCTCCGGTCGAGGCGACCCTGTGCCCAGGCGTGGAGAGAGTGCACGCGTAGCGGGGCCAAGCGAGGCCGACTCGTCTGATCGACGTGCATGGGGCATGCACACGCGATCATCATCAGGTGTAGTAGCGACAGTAGGGGCAGCTGGCACCATAACATCATCAAGAAGCTCAAGTCGAGCACCCCTTCCAGTTCCTGCACCATGGTTAGGCAACAACATAGGCGAATATGCAGCATCTACAAATTGATCAGGCAAAACTGGAAAAGAGTGCAACGAGGTAGCGGTGGTGTCGGTAGGTGGTGGTAGTGTGGAAAACGGGAAAACAGTCTCATCAAACACGACATCACGGGATATGTAAACACGATTCGATGGAACGTGGAGACACTTGTAACCCTTGTGGAGAGAACTATACCCGAGAAACACACATTTTTTAGAGCGATACTCAAGTTTGTGGCTATTGTACGGTCGAAGATGTGGCCAACAAGCACAACCGAACACTTTGAGAAAGGAGTAATCTGAAGTTTCATGAATCAAAACTTCAAGTGGAGATTTCATATGAAGGAGTCGTGTGGGAAGCCTGTTTATGAGAAAACAAGCGGTAACAAAAGCATCACTCCAAAATCGAAAGGGTACAGAGGCATGTGCAAGAAGTGTTAAGCCAGTTTCAACTATGTGACGGTGCTTGTGTTCAGCGGCACCGTTCTGCTGATGTGTATGAGGACAAGACACATGATGCGAGATACCAAGCTTCTGAAAGTAGGTATTAAGATTGCGATATTCACCTCCCCAATCAGATTGAACATTTATAATTTTGTGATTAAGTAAACGCTCAACATGTGCTTGAAATTGTAGGAAAACATGGAACACATCAGATTTGCGCTTAATAAGATAAAGCCAAGTAAAGCGACTAAAAGCATCAATGAAACTGACATAATAGTTGTGACCACTAACAGAAGTTTGAGCATGACCCCATACATCTGAAAACACAAGTTCAAGAGGAGCTTTGACAACACGACTCGAGACAGAAAAAGGTAATTGATGACTCTTTCCTTGCTGACAAGCATCACAAACTAAAAACTCCTTATTACTCGACTCAACGGGCAGCTCATGGCGATGGAGCACATGGCGCACTATGGGAGTGGCCGGATGACCGAAACGAGAGTGCCACTGTGACGATGACACACGAACACCACTGAAAACTTGGGAGATGGATGGCACATCAAGAGCATATAGACCATGGCGAGCTCGACCTCTAAGAAGAACGTCCCTCGTGTCCCGGTCCTTAGCAAAAAAATGGAAAGGATGAAACTCAACAAACACATTGTTGTCACGAGTAAATTTAGGAACGGAGAGCAAACTACGAGTAACTGACGGAACACGTAGTATATCAAGAAGACGCAATTTTTAGAGGTGTGTGAAAGAAGAGATGCCTGACCAACATGCGAGATGTGCATACCTGACCCGTTGGCGGTGCGGACCTGATCATGTCCATTGTAGGGCTGGTGCGTGGCCAGCTTGTCGAGTTGGCTTGTCAGATGGTCCGTGGCGCCTGTGTCCATGTACCACGCAGGATCGACATGATAAGAGGCAGTAGACCCAGACTCCTGTGTCGCTAGAGCAGCCTGTTTCTCGTTTCCTTTCCCATTGTTCCCGATGCCAAGGAAGTCGCGCTTGAAGCGACGATGACAGCGAGACGCCAAGTGCCCCTCAATGCCGCCGAGCTGGCACTCAACCCCACCGCCACACGCCTGGCAGGCGAGCCGCTTGCGCCCAGCTGTGGGAGGGGCGGGAGCGGACGGGCGGGGCTGGAGGGTCGGTGATGGTGGCGGGGCCGGTTTGCCACTGCGAGGACCCGCACGGTGAGCAGCATTGGCTGATGAGCCATCAGTGTAGGACCCCACGGAACGGCGAGCGGAGATACGCTGCTCCGTGTTCAGGAGTCGCGAATAGAGATCCCTTGGTGGTATCGGTGTGTCACGTCCATTGATGTTTTCCACCAGGGAGTCGTACTCCTCATCAAGCCCCTTGAGGATGTACGAGGTGAACTCCTCGTCACGCAGGGGCTGCCCAATGGAAGAAAGTGTATCGGCCAAATTTTTAAACTTGTTGAAAAAGGCCGTGACAGAGAGGTCATGCTTCTTGATGTCACCCAGCTGATTCCGAATAGCAGAGGAACGTGCCAGGGACTGCGAGGAGAAGCTGGAGTCAAGTGTTGTCCAGGCGTCCCTCGACGTCGCGGCAAAGACCACCATGCCAGCCACGGAGGGTGTGAGCGAGGACTGAATAGCTCTCAGAATTGCTTGATCTTGGGCGACCCACCGGCGATGAGCAGGGTTGGGCGCCATAACAGAGCCACCATTGGCCGCGGCCATTGGAACCATGGCCGGAGGACACGGCAGCGTGCCATCAACATACTCCTCAAGATAATGGCTGCGCATCAACGGCAAAATCTGAGCACGCCATAGGAGGTAATTATCAGCATTGAGCTTCACCGTAACCAGATGGGCAAAGTGAAACGGTCCTGGTTCTGCAGGTGGCGCCGCCGGTGCTGAAAACTGCAAGTCATTGCGAGGAGCGGAGGAGGCTCTGTACGGCTGAGGAGCACCATACGGGATCAACTCCTCGCCGGAAGATTGTGCACGGTAGTGGTTAGGATGACCGTAGGGCACCGTTGTGGGCACCAGGTGCGAGTTGTACGCATGCGTCGCCATCGGGTGAGCAGCGTAGGACGGCCCATACGGCCCGTCGTAGGGCGCCGCAGGAGGCGGGCGAGCGATGTAGGGCACCTCGTACGTCCCGTCGTAGGGCGATGCAGGAGGCGGGGCGTAGACCACGGGCGACGGCGCCAGGTAGGGCGCGGGGTACGATCCGCCGTAGGGCACCTGCGCATGTGCGCGAGAGGAACCCGATCCCTGAAGTCCATCGCTGGATGAGACCGGGCCAGGGGCGGCCGAGGAAGGCTGCGCCGCCATGGGCGTCGCGGAGGGCGCCGACGGGTGAGAGGCGGCCGCAGTAGCCGACTGAGCAGCGGAGCGAGACCACGCGAGCGGAGCGGACGCCATGAAGGGCGACCTCGTCGCAAGGGATGAAGGAGGCGGCGCGGAGGCAGAGGCCGACGCAGCGGTGGCAGAGGATGCGGAAGCGTTGCGGCGCGGATCGAACGCGTCGTCTGATACCATGTTAGACATAGCTAGGGTTTGGGGAACAAAGCACGATACCCTTGATGGGTTCGGCTGTCTTGTATTTATATAAAGTTCAGGGAACAGTTTACAGGTATTTGTATACAACACGTACAACAGAAGCTACTATATACATAGTCTAACAAGGAGAAGTTCCAAATGTTAACCTGGAGCAGCATCTTGTAAGGTGCCCAGTGTAGTGGTGAAGCACGAAACTTGGTGTATGCTCGGCGAACCATCTGCCAATACTTACTACAACGATGCCTAACTTGACCAGCAGAGCAGGGATACCTGGCAAAACGTATGTCAAAACTTATTGAAGAGATGGGCACTTCTCTACTTTCATATGTACCACTACACTTAGTACGCCTATATATAACATATTTGCAGTGCTTTGTCTCGACATGTTAGAAAGGTTCATAGAAAATGCAACTCACCATGCTTCATCTTTTAATCACCATGTTAGACAATGGCAGCAATACTGATGGAAGGCCAAGAGCTCATCAACAGGCGACACATTCCTCTCCAGGAACAGCAAGTTCAAACTGAGAAACCAATCACTGAAACCAACTTCAAACTGTCAAATCCAAGTCTCAAGCTAGGGACGGAAATCTTCTCATCTTAAACCACACCACTAAGTCCATAGTCTGGTCTTGTCAGACAAGATGCATGAAACCCCTGAAACCCAGCCACCATGCGGTGGCAGAGCTTTGATCAGACAACAGATGTTTTCCTCCCGGACACAGACTAGATGGAACAAGGTCACTGGATAAGAGAAAACTGCAAGTTGTCGTTCGTCCAAGTCGCATCATACTATTTTTTAAATTGTGGAGATTAACATCAAGCTAAGCGTGAACCCTGAAGAATCCACAAGTTGCAACATTTCTCGGTTAAAGACTGAACTAGCACAAAAATAAGCCACATAGATACTGACTGGGTTCCTAAGAAATATGTACAGACAAACTGGTTAATATTATTCCACGCGCACGTTTGACGTGTGATTTTTCAACCATTGCAACGTACAAGTGATCTATGTGGGTGTCTATGATTGAGTCCAGAAAAAATGGAAGAATTCTTTGAAGAGAGACTTGGAAAATTCTATAATCAATTTTATAATTTTATAACGTAATGAGTTGGTTGGACTGGACTCACCGCTGTCTTCCTGTCCACACATGGCTTTGAATATTATAAGTATTATTTTCGTGTGCCTACTAGTCCAAACCTGGGACAGCGTAGAGGGGACGAAGTGGTAGTACACTTGCGCGGAATACGGCTGTAAGCATCTACTCACTCTGTTCACAAAAGATGTCTCAACTAACTCCAAATTTGGATGTATCTAATTATGTATAGATACATCCAAACTTAAAGTTAGTTGAGACATCCTTTTGTGAACGGAGGAAGTATAAGATGCATGTTATGTTGGACACAATTCTTGCCATGCATCGATCTACCTTGCAAAGCTAGCTGAACCGAAACCATTTCGTTTTGTGTCGTCCCTAATTGATCAAAGATGGTGTTCAACCAGAAAACAACTGTAAGATATCTCTCTCTCTGTGATTGACCTTTTTTTATAACTAGCTTGGGAGCATTTAAAAATAGATTATAGTTCATAGATTTCAAATTTTGTTGACGCAAATATTACGGTCAATATAGCCACCACTTAGCTAAAAAAGAATATTACATGTGTGGAAAACATTTTTGTATGTACAGATAACCGATAAATTCTTGTATCGATGTTTATTATACTATTTGTAAAACATTACAATAATGACTCCCTGATAGACGATAGGTTCTATGTCATATTACCAATACATGGAGTTATAATGCAATTGTAACCCTTTGCTATTACTTGTACGGTTATGGTGGATTAATGATTCCGGTAAATAGGAGCATTAGCGAGATGACTGCTCACGTAGAGTTAGGTGGATTAATATGTTCAATCGGATCAATGATTTGAAGAATTTGCTACAAGTATTAGAATAAAAGTCGGATAGTGTTTTGTTACTAAAATCTCTTCATACATGGTTATACTAGGTAGGCTCTATCTTGAAATTCTATAATCAATTTTCCTCTTGTCTAGTTGATCACACGTTTTTCAAATGTATAATAAGTATGTGCTATATATTTTTGACACAAATTAATATGGCAAAATCCAAGTTGAAAACACACAAAAGGTCGACCAATATGTATGTTCGGGTAACTTATAGAACCATGTCATTTTTAGATGATTTTTACTTAAACAAAAAGAGAATTTCTTAATGGCTTGAATACAACAAAATGAGCAATGGCCTCCGATATCTATGACAACTAAACAATGACACTTGATCCAGATCTTCTTCCTCTCATTCACCCCATTTTTTTCGAAATAGACATGGATAGAGTCTCCAGCATACAACGATAACCATTATTTTGTATATAAATATGGTTTTAAGGTTGTTTAAAATATTTTATGACATTTCTATTGTCAACATAATATGTTTATATATCGATAGACCAAGTTAGAGAAGTGTTATACACTTTTTAGTACGTCATCTATTCCGGAACGGAGGCATTATTGATTTTATATATTTTCTCTTATTATGTCAATGGCACTCAAACTTTGCTAAATGTGGCCTTAAATCGTATGCCGAATTTCTATATATCTAGAAACATGGTTTTTTCTCCGTGGAAAACATGTTTCCAGTATATACAAGAAAGTTCAACATGATGGTACTGTTTAATATTGGCCTTAGATCTTACTTTAAGTGGGTCCACTAACTCAATGGCCTGATGGTTTTACCTTTTGTAGAATTTCTAGCCAATATTTTATTTGTCTACTGCGTCATGCTTATGTATATAATAGATAGAATAGATAGATTTGTAATTGACAACATCCAACTTAAGTTTTTTCGCCATCACTATTAACTAACACTTTGTTTGGTAGTACGACATGGATGGGATCACAATCTACACGGCAGCCTTAACATTTGTGTTTCTCACCACAATTATCTCCAAGATCATCTCAAGAATCATGACCGTTCATCCTAGGCTCAAAGACAACAGATCGCCAACTCGGCCGCCACCTGTGGTGAGTGGAGCTACTCTAATCGCAGCTCTGCTCACACTTGTGACGCCCAAGAAGGGTTTACATGCTGCTATCCATGACCTGCACATGAAGATGGGCAGCGTGTTCACAGTTAACCTTTTAGGCCAGAAGAAGCTGAGCTTAACTAATCCCTTTCATGCAGACGGGTAGATCATAACTTCAAGAAAATTTATATAGTACTGCTAAATAGTTAATTCCATAAATATTCAAATTTTGAAGGTGACATTCTTGGTTGGGCCGGAGGTCACTGCTCATTTCTTCAGAGCGTCACCATCCGACATCGACTTCGGTGATACAGCTAAGGTCATTGTGCCTGTCCTCGGTCCAGGAGTTCTCTTCACACTAGTAGAAAAACCACCTTTCGTCCAGAGCCGAACAAGCCATTAATCCCGGTTCAGTTAAAAACCGGGACCAATGCCTGGCACTGGTCCCTGTTATGCGTATGATGTTGGGGGAACTGGCTCAACCCTCTAGGGGTGGCCTATCACATGTATTTATAGGAGGTACCAAAGGTACGTTACAATATACACGTACAGGTACAATGTACAGAAGCTATACAATCTAACACCCTCCCTCAATCTTAGCCACTTCCTAAAGAATCTAGAAGAGTAAGATTGCGCCTACAGGCCTCGAACTGTGGTAGAGGCAACGGCTTGGTGAAGATGTCTGCAAGTTGATCTTTCGAAGAGATGAACTTGATCTGTAGTAGCTTCTGAGAAACACGTTCCCTCACAAAATGATAGTCAACTTCAATGTGTTTCGTTCGGGCATGAAATACCGGATTCGCAGAGAGGTATGTAGCACCGATGTTGTCACACCAAAGGATAGGAGGCTGCGGTAGTGAAATTCCCAATTCCTGAAGCAAAGACTGTACCCAAATGAGCTCAGCAGTGGCATTGGCCACAGCCTTGTATTCAGCTTCAGTACTGCTACGTGAAACAGTAGCCTGTTTCCGAGCACTCCAGGCGATCAAGTTGGAGCCAAAGAACACAGCATAGCCCCCCGTGGATCGCCTGTCATCCGGACTACCAGCCCAGTCCGCATCAGAGTACGCCGAGAGAACCCCAGTGGAGTTCGGCCGAAGATGCAGCCCATAGGAGACGGTGAGTCGTACATAGCGCAAGATGCGCTTAACAGCAGACCAATGAGGTTTGCGAGGTGTCTGAAGATACTGACAAACTCTGTTGACAGCATATGAAATATCTGGTCGCGTGATCGTCAAATACTGTAGACCACCAACAATACTCCTGTACTCCGTAGCATCCTCAGAGGACAGAAGCTCACCATCAACCGCAGTGATCTTGTCAGTGGTAGACATAGGCGTGGTAGTCGTGCACACTTAATCATCCTAGCCCGCTGCAACAAGTCCAAAGAATACTTCTTCTGCGTCAGAACAAGACCATCAGAACGAGAGGCAACCTCCACACCAAGAAAGTAGTGAAGTTTCCCAAGATCTTTGACAGCAAAATCAGTACCAAACGCACGAACAAGAGCATCAGCAGCAGACGTGGACGAACTGAGCAGAATAATATCATCTACATATACCAGCAAGTACATAGTGACCTCAGGCTTCTGTAGAAGAAAAAGTGATGAATCAGCAGTGGATGGTGCAAAACCATGAGCACGAAGGGCTGTCGCAAGACGAGCATGCCAGGCACGAGGAGCCTGCTTCAGACCATAGAGTGCTTTGGTGAGACGACATATATAATCAGGGCGATCAGGATCAGAAAACCCAGGAGGTTGCCGCATATAAACCTCCTCCTCCAAGAAGCCATGAAGGAAAGCATTCTGCACATCAAGCTGACGAAGAGACCAACCTCGAGTAACTGCAAGAGAGAGAAGAAGTCTGATAGTTGTAGGCTTGACCACTGGGCTGAAAGTGTCTTCATAATCAAGACCATAGCGCTGCCGGAACCCTCTGGCAACAAGACGCGCTTTGTAGCGCTCAATAGACCCATCTGAATGCTTCTTCACCTTGAAAACCCATTTAGAATCAATGACGTTGACCCGAGGTGGTGGAGGAACAAGAGTCCATGTCTTATTGCGAATGAGAGCGTGATACTCCTGTTCCATGGCCTCTCTCCAATGCGGAACACTCATAGCAGCCTGATATGTGCGCGGCTCAGAAGACGGATCCGCAAGGGCAGCGGTCATGCAAGCAGCATACCAGGCGACAGTACCATCTTTGCGGTCTAGAGGGCGAAAGATACCACTGCGGCTGCGGGTGTGCGGACGTCGAGCCACGGAGCAGGCGGAGCAGCCGGCGAGGGACTGGGCATCGGCGATGGCGATGGAGAGGGCCCAGCCGGCGATGGGCTGGGCGACAGCGGCGAAGACGGCCCAGCCAACGATGGACTGGGCGACGGCGAGCTCTCCTGTCGCGGGCGACGAGGGAGAGGAGGTCGCGCGGGTAGGCGAGGCATCGGCCTCCTGCCGCATAGGCGACGGCGAGGGTGAAGCGGGAGACGCGGACGACGCGCTGTCTCCCGACCGCACAGGCGAGGGCGGCGTCGTGGGCCGCATGGGCCGGTCTGGTGAGACAACTGGTGTAGCAGATGCGGCCGGTGATGCATGATCAGCACGCAGACCGAGGCCATGCACGGGAGAGCCATGATCGACGTGAACCGGTGAGGGTGACTCGAGCAGCTCTAAACGGGCACCACGTCCAGTTCCTGCACCATGGTTAGGTAACAACACAGGAGAGTATGCAACATCTTCAAATTGGTCAGCAGTAAGAGAGGATGAATGCATAGTGGGAGACTCAGTGTTGGACACAGGAAGATCGGCATAGGGAAAAACATGCTCATCAAACACGACATCCCGAGATATGTAAACACGATTAGTGGGAACATGAAGACATTTATAACCTTTATGAAGGGAACTATAACCAAGAAAGACACACTTCTTTGATCTAAATTCCAGCTTACGTTTGTTGTAGGGGCGTAAGTGCGGCCAGCAAGCACACCCAAACACCTTAAAAAAGGTATAATCAGGTTGTTCATTAAGAAGAAGTTCAATGGGAGTCTTCATGTCTAGAACACGAGTGGGAGTACGGTTGATGAGAAAACAAGCAGTGGTGAAGGCATCACTCCAAAAATGAAAAGGAACAGACGCATGAGCCAAAAGAGTAAGACCAGTCTCAACGATATGACGATGCTTACGTTCTACGGAGCCATTCTGCTGATGTGTATGTGGACATGTTAAACGATGCGCGATCCCAAGCGACGAGAAAAAGGAGTCGAGGTTGCGATACTCACCCCCCAATCCGACTGAATATAAACAATTTTATGCTTGAGAAGGCGTTCAACATGCTTTTGAAACTGAACAACAATATTGAACACATCAGATTTGCGCTTAATAAGATAAAGCCAAGTAAAGCGACTGTAAGCATCAATGAAACTGACATAATAATTATGGCCACTAACAGAAGTCTGAGCAGGACCCCATACATCTGAAAACACGAGTTCAAGAGGATGTTTCACCTCACGACTAGACTCTGAAAAAGGAAGTTGATGACTCTTCCCCTGCTGACAAGCATCACACACTGCTACATCTTTATTACTAGGCATGCTAGGAAGCTCATGACGACGCAAAACATGGCGGACGATAGGAGTGGCAGGATGACCAAGACGAGCATGCCACTGGGACGACGACGCGCGAACTCCACTAAAAACCCGAGAGACGCCAGGATGCTCCACGCGATAAAGACCCTGGCAAAGGCTCCCGCTAAGAAGAACGTCCCTCGTGGCCCGATCCTTAATAAAAAGATCAAACGGGTGAAATTCACAGAAAACATTATTATCAGCATTAAGCTTAGGAACTGAAAGAAGATTACGCGTCACAGCGGGTACTCGAAGGACATTACGAAGCTGGAGACTCCTATTTGCATGACTAGTGGGTAAAGATGCTTGACCAATATGAGAGATGCACATACCTACTCCATTGGCGGTGTGAACCTTGTCGGTGCCGTGATACGCCTCGCGGGAGTGGAGCTTGCTCAGCTCACTCGTGAGGTGATCCGTCGCCCCACTGTCCATGTACCAGTGTGGGTCAACGGGGAGGGACTGCGTGTGTCCCTGCTGCTCCTTAGGCGCGGGTCGGTCAGCCATCTGTGCTTGACGCTCAGCAACCCGCGGATCCTTGCCGTCGTTGTAGAGGCCGAGGAAACTCTTCTGGAAGCGACGATGGCATTTGGAGGCATAGTGCCCATCGCGACCGCAGAGCTGGCACACCTTAGGAGGCCGGCCCCCCCAAGAGGAAGTCGATGCAGGAGGGGGCACGGACGGAGGTGGCGCAGCCGGACCCTTGCCCGAGCCAGCCGAGGAGGCGCCAGTGGAGCCGCGGCCCCCTTTGTAGGCGGCGTTCGCCGAGGAGGACCCGCGGACACGGGAGCGACGCGCCTCCACGCGCTGCTCAGTGAGAAGGAGACGCGAGTAGAGCTCATGCGCCTGCAGCGGGGACGTGTTGCCGCGCTCGTTGACGATCTCCACCAGGCCGTCATACTCCTCGTCAAGGCCGTTGACGATGTAGGAGTTGAACTCGGAGTCGGTAAGGGGCTGGCCAATGGAGGCCAGCGTGTCGGCGAGGGACTTGACCTTGTTGTAGAAGGCCGTTGCCGTGGTGTCGAGCTTCTCACACTCACCGAGTTGACGGCGAAGGACGCTGGAGCGCGCCTGTGACTGCGACGCAAACGAGCGCTCTAGGATGTTCCAGGCCTCGTGTGAGGTCTTGGCGAAGAGGAGCATGCCAGAAACCTCCGGGGTGAGCGACCCCTGGATAGCCGAGAGATTGGCCTGATCCTGCCCCGTCCAGACACGGTGCGCCGGGTTGTAGACCGGACCGTTGACGCTGTCCACCAGCGCGGGGGGGCAGGGAAGCGAGCCGTCGACGTAGCCAAGAAGGTGATGGCTCCCCAGGAGCGGAAGAACCTGCGCACGCCAAAACATGTAATTGTCGGCCGTTAGCTTGACGGTGATGAGGTGGCCGAAGTGGAACGGCGACGGCAGATGCCCGGGCGTGAAGACGGCGGGCGGCGCGTATGCCGCGGGTGTCGACCCCAGAGCAGGAGGAGTGGCGCCGATGGAAGGCACCGAGGGAGCGGCACCCAAGGAGGACGACGACGAGGCACCAACAGAGGGCGCCGAGAGGACCCCGAGGGTGGGCACCAGGTCCAGCGCGGGCGACGATGGCGCGACATGCGCGGGCGCGGTGGTGAGCACGGTAGGGCCGGGCGGCGGCGGCTGATACGGTGGCGCCGAGAAGAGGGATCCAACGCTGATGGTGCCGACCGGAGGCGCCGTCATGGCCGCAGCATCAACGGGACGCGACAGAAGCGCCGCGAGGGAGGCCGGGAGATACCCGGCCGAGGAGGAGCCAGAGGTGGCGGCGGTCGTCATGGCGACGGCGGCCGGAGAGCACAGGCGGAAGCGGTGGTGGGTGGTGTAGGATCGTTGAAGAAGAGTTGGCGGCGGCGGCGGACAAGGAGAAGGCTGCGAGAAACCTAACCCTAACCTAGTCTGATACCATGTTATGCGTATGATGTTGGGGGAACTGGCTCAACCCTCTAGGGGTGGCCTATCACATGTATTTATAGGAGGTACCAAAGGTACGTTACAATATACACGTACAGGTACAATGTACAGAAGCTATACAATCTAACAGTCCCGGTTCGAGTTGCCAGGGCATTGGTCCCGGTTCGTGGCACGAACCGGGACCAAAGCTCCAGAGCCGGACACGTGGCGTGCCGCGGAGCTTTGGTCCCGGTTCGTGTCTCGAACCGGGACTAATACCCCTCCCCTGCCTATATATAACCCACCCCCTCTTCTCTCCTCTGTTTTTTTTTCTGGATTGGTGGGAAGTGGGTGCTAGTTTTTTTTCCTTTGCCACGCACAAGATGTGTTCGATGAAATGCCCGACGCACACCGAGGTTAGCAACTTTATCCTTTTCATCTGTAATTGATACAGAAATATTGCATGTGTCGATGTACGGTGGTCATTTCATTATTCAAAATGTTATTGTAATGGTATTTGATAAACTTAATTATATGATACAGATGGATGCACGGATGCGATGGATGTACGGCGAACGACGCAGTTCCGAGTTTATTGCAGGCCTGCATAAATTTCTCGAAGTTGCTGAGGCAAACAAAGTGGATAATTTTATGCCTTGTCCATGTGAGAAGTGTCGGAACGTCAGGGAGTACTCTAACTCGAAAACCATTCAAGACCACGTGCTTCGGAGAGGTTTCATGCCCAGCTATAATTGTTGGACCAAGCACGGAGAAAGAGGGGTTAGGATGGAAGACAATGAAGAAGAGAAGGATGATGACAACTATCCTATGTTCCCTGAAGAATGCGGTGATACTGTAATGGAAGACGTTGAAGAAGAAGGAGGTGAACATCGGGCATCAGATGAGCCCGCTGATGGTCTTGGTAGGGTCATTTCTGATGCAAAGCGAGAATGCGATACAGAAAAGGTGAAGCTAAAGTTGGAGGCCGTGCTAGAGGATCACAAAAAGTTGCTGTACCCAAATTGCAAAGATGGCAGCACAAAGCTCGGTACCACACTGGAACTGCTGAAATGGAAGGCAGAGACTGGTTGTTCTGACAAGGGATTTGAGAAGTTACTGAAAATAATGAAGCCGAAGCTTCGAAAGGATAACGAATTGCCCGACACTACATACGAAGCAAAGAAGGCTATCTGCCCTCTAGGATTAGATGTGCAGAAGATACATGCATGCATTAATGACTACATCTTGTACCGCGGTGAGGAGTACGAGAATATGGATAAATGCCCGGTATGCAATGCACTGCGGTACAAGATCAGACAAGATGACCCTGGTGATGTTGAGGGCGATGACGAGCCCCCCCGGAAGAGGGTTCCTGCTAAGGTGATGTGGTATGCTCCTATAATACCACGGTTGAAACGTCTGTTCAGAAACAAAGAGCATGCCAGGTTGTTGCGATGGCACAAACAAGAGCGTAAGAAAGACGGGAAGTTGAGACACCCCGCCGATGGGTCCCAGTGGAGAAAAATCGACAGAGAGTTCCCGACATTTTCAGATGACGCAAGGAACTTAAGATTTGGTCTAAGTACAGATGGCTTTAATCCTTTTGGGGAGCAGAGCTCCAGTCATAGCACTTGGCCCGTGACTCTATGTATCTACAACCTTCCTCCTTGGTTGTGCATGAAGCGGAAGTTCATTATGATGCCAGTGCTCATCCAAGGCCTGAAGCAACCCGGCAACGATATTGATGTGTACCTAAGGCCATTAGTTGATGAACTTTTGCAGTTGTGGTCCGAACCAGGTGTACGTGTGTGGGAT
The DNA here is from genome assembly GCA_947311845.1 of Poa pratensis. Taxonomy (NCBI): domain Eukaryota; kingdom Viridiplantae; phylum Streptophyta; class Magnoliopsida; order Poales; family Poaceae; genus Poa; species Poa pratensis. Next base: position 42,522,561 of record CAMZMU010000102.1, read on the forward strand.
GAGCACAAACAACAGGAATTCGACCTACGAGCGTTGTTGTTCGTAACCATCAATGATTGGCCTGCTCTTAGTAACATTTCAGGACAGTCAAACAAGGGATACAATGTATGCACGCACTGTTTAGATAAGACTGAAAGTATACATTTGGGAAACAAGAACGTGTACCTGGGGCATCGTCGATTTCTTCCGAACAATCATGTCGTAAGAAAGAAAGGCAAGCATTTCAACGGTGAGGCATATCGCCGGAAGAAGCCTAACCTTCCTGATGGTGATGTTATATATGACATGGTCAAGGATTTAGAAGTAATCTTTGGAAAGGGACCTGGCAGTCTATCTGTTCCGAATGACGCTGACAACCACGTACCCATATGGAAGAAGAAATCAATATTTTGGGAGCTACCCTATTGGGAAGTCCTAGAGGTCCGGTCTTCAATCGACATGATGCACGTGACGAAGAATCATTGCGTGAACCTGCTAGGCTTTCTGGGCGTGTATGGGAAGACAAAAGATACACCAGAAGCACGGGAGGACCAGCAACGTATGAAAGACCCATACAACAAGCAGACGGATAAAGGGCGTCAATACTTAAGCAGCTACGCTCTTACCAAAGCGGAGAAGCAAATCTTTTTTGAATGCCTGAGCAGTATCAAGGTCCCGGCTGGCTTCTCGTCAAATATAAAGGGAATAATAAATATGGCAGAGAAAAAATTCCAGAACCTGAAGTCTCATGATTGCCACGTGATTATGACGCAGTTGCTTCCGGTTGCATTGAGGGGGCTTCTACCGGAAAATGTTCGAGTACCCATTGTGAAGCTATGTGCATTCCTCAATGCAATATCTCAGAAGGTCATCGATCCAGTAACTCTACCAAGTTTACAGAAGGTTGTGGTCCAATGTCTTGTCAGCTTCGAGTTGGTGTTCGCCCCATCATTCTTCAATATTATGACGCATCTCCTGGTTCACCTAGTCGACGAGTGTAACACCCCAAAATTTGGATCCCGAATTTAGCGGTGTTTTCTCACACCCGAAAAACTTTTCCCTCGTATCTCAAAATTTATTTTTGCCCTCTGGTGCTAGATGATGCCCTCGTGTTCTTTTTCTCTAAAATAGTTCCAGAGAATCTCTGGTGATTTCTTTGCCACTTTGAAAACCTCCGCTAGGGTTTTTCCTAAAACCTCATAGCCTAAATATTGGGATCTGAAAATCCTAATATTCCATCTACCTTCTGAACCATACTTTCCAGCTCGGAAAACTCCACCAAATATTCCAAGATCACCTGATCCATTTATTATCCTCCACACGCAAAATATTGCATAGTTACCAAATGCGATATTTCCAAAACCCTCGACAAATGTTTTAGTGCATGTGTTGGTCAGGAAATTATATTTTTCCTAACATGAACCCCTCTACACTCCTCATAAATCCATGATATAATCATTATGCCATTGCCTACACCCACAAAATAGGGCATGATCTTTTGAGCCAATTATCCACCACTCCCGTTTTATCCCAAATTAACCCTGAAGTATTTCTAATGCATGGCCACCAATTGGGATGACCAAAGAGCCATGTGAATTCATCACATGGGATAATATCGACCAGCCCACACATTCTATCCAAGAGCCACCTAATCCTTTATTTGGTGAAAATTAAATACCACACCATTCATTTCTCACCCACTTTTGGAACCATGCCAACCTACCTTTTGTGCAAGATATTTCTACTTGGAGGGTGATAGACCATCACCTCCTCCTCTGACACAACCATGAGATCTTCAGCCGACCACCTGATGCCAAACCCCGGCTTAAAGCCCTAATGGCGACGGTCCCCTCTTTATGATCCTTCTCGGACATTTACTCAAAACCATATTTGGAGGCAACCATTTGAGCTCAAACTCAGTGGACCATCTCCTAGCATCCGAACCTAGCCAGGGGAATTTTCTGGATTTATTTTAAAATCAAAAAGTTCATTCGGACATTTCATCGAACACCTTCAGGGCAGATTTTCAAATTTGCTTAAACCCTAACCTCTGCTTACTACCGCGGTCGGTGCCCAACCCTCTGCTCCAGTGCACCTCGTGCCTCCCCTGTACGTCCAGCTCCTCTTCTTATCACTTCCACCGACAGCACAGAACCATGGGGGATATTTGTGAAGCTTCTCCCGTTGCTCCCCCTCCTCCCATTGCTCCTCCTTCCCTGTGGCCATAAGATAGCCGAGCCTCCCCTCTCGCGCTGCACCCTACTCTCTCCTCACTCCTCTCCACTCCCTCACCCTTGCCCTCCCTGGAAACAGCAGGGGAGAGGAAGCCATCAGCGTCCACCATGGCCGAGCCGGCGAGCTCGACGCGAGGGAAGCGTCCTCGACGCCACGGCCTTCCCCTAGCCCTCCCCTGGCCACGGACGTCCGCCTCCGCCACATCTCCGTCGTCGCCAGGCTGCCCCCTGGGCCCAGCGGCTGGCACCGGCGACATCCGCCGCACGGCCGTCGACCACGGCGGGCTCGTGGTGCAATACGTGGGAGACGTCCCCGCCGCCGTCTCCGCCTCTCCTGGCCGCGGCCTCCACCGCCGCCACTCCATCACCGCGCCGACGGCCGGCCGGCGCGCCGAGCCGCCCGCTCCGGCGACCACGGCGCTCTGCCGTGCGGGAGCCAGAGAGTGGAGACGATGGATCCCTCGATCCGTTCCTCGTCGCCTTTTCTTTCCCTTATCCCGTTTTGAACCGTTACCTGGCCCAGGCGGCCCGCCAGCAGCCCAGCCCAGCAGCAGAAGCAGCCCGATCCCCCTGTTTTTTTCCCAGCCAACCATTTTTCTTTTCTGGCCAAGCCCAGCCCAGCAGGAGCAGCCGCTTGCGGCCCAGCTCGGCCCACCCGGGCGCTGGCGCCAGCGCGCAGCGCGGCAGTGGCCCATCTGCGGCCCGTGCGGATTTTTTTTCCGCGAAACCCTTTTCTTTTTCTCTGCTGGACCAAATTCGAAACATCCCAAACTTTTAAACCGTAGCTCCGATTGGAGTGATTCAAATTTCTAAATCTTCGTCTCGACGAGCTCTTTCCGGTGGTACTGATTTCATCTCGTTCCAAAATAGTTCTATGGGGAGCCCTTTTGTACGTGCATTCCGGAGTCCGTGGAACGGGGCTATCGCTGCCCTACGCCGCGGAATCACCCCGACCATTCCAAACCCGGAGGATCCCCGTCTTCGAAGGCAAGCTAACCGCTTGTTATGACCAGCCCTGCAATGTTGTTTGTTGATTGGATGTATATTACCATGCCATGTGTGTACCTTTGGATGCTATGTTACATATCGTTATTTTGTTCATCATTATGCCTGTCATATGTATGCATTAGAATGACGTGTGAATTAATTGTGCGCCTCGCACTTGCGTGGCTTTGTCGAACCCACTAACTTAACAACCGTCTTGGTATCTGATCTGTGGAGGCGCTCTAGTCACCCGACCAGTACTAATCGCGGTGCTAACTCAAAAAACTGCGTCCCTGTGATTGTTTGAAGTTTTCCTTTGTCAAATCTTGGTTGGTTTCGACCTGCCAATATTTGCCATATGGAGCATTTGCCTTCATTTGGTTCTCCCACTTCTTCAACGCCGAGGCTAGGTGCGGACAAACGTCGGCCCGTGATCCTCGGAGTTGGAGGCATTTGTCTTAATGCTTCTTGTTCTCTCCTCCTCACGGAGCTTGAGAACCATTTGGCTTTATTATGTGCTTTTCCGACGGATGTTTTTACCCGGTGAGGCTTGCTCTCCCTATGGTGGCATCCGCCGGCATATTTGGAGACTATATGCCCAAGTCCCCACTTCCTGGTCAACGGTCGGACGGTAACGCCGCCAAAGACTTGCGCGTGGAGGAACGGATGCGTAACAGACTCCGCTAACCATCTGTGCTAACTTTTGTGTTGATCTGTGATGGCGCTGGTCGGTGGTATCGCCGCCGTAGTCACCCGGTCAATACAAACAAACGATGGCTTGAAATATCACGTTGCTAATGTCTTATTGTTTGATGATATATTATTATGATATTGTGATTGTCGTGTTGGACTAATCCTCTTTGTTTGGACTTGTGAATGATGGAACTTGATTAAATGAAACACCCCTCCAAACAACGATAGTGTCAGTCCACGGTGCCACTAGTCTGAACATCGAAAGCACTGCCACTGTCGCTCACATGGGCGGGCCTTGACCTACGTAACCTATCGAGCCTCCTTTGACGCCACCATTTTGGCAAGTCTAGTCGGTACCATAGTTGGTCGGGGCTAGTCTTGCGAAGGTTCCGGAGCTAGGCGTCGCTCATGGGTTGGGGATGTGCCGGATTCACTTCTGCATAAGGCATAGAGTTATGTCGGTGGCTATACAGGGAGTGTCTTGGTAGCGTGAACGGTCAGGTGAGTGTATCTTGCTGAGTTCGCCTTAAGGATGATATCCTAAAGTACCGGCTGAGTGTGGTGCACTTAGGTGGGTGGTATCTGCAACCTCTCGAGAGTGTCAAAATCTGGATGTCTAGCCTAGTTCCAAGGTTATGGAACAACAGTTCAGTGTCGGTCACACTGTGTGTCCGTGTCGTGTCAGGAGGTTAAACCTAAGGCTTGTTTGAAAGAAAGATGAACAACCTGATTTCACTAAATGAACAATAAGATGATGCAGGGAATGTTACTTGTGAGGTGAATGGGATGGCGGTGTGATGCGTTGGAAGCCTATAGTTAGGCCAGAGCCAACATCAACCGTGCATGCCCCGGGAGATAGCAAGAGTTGGCTGGATTGATAGTCAGAGTTGGCTAGAGGCTTGGAAGCCTGATTGTGTTGACAGGAGTAATTATAAGATTTGGTACCCACTGATACACTCGTCTACTCATCACAGGTAACCTCTTTGTTTGATTGCCGGTATACGATCCAACCCCACCTGGCTTGGACTCTGTACTGGTGATACTCTTGTTGTTTGCTTATGCCATGTTTTGCTTGTGACGCCATGCTACCCTTATGTTATCATATTGGTCTATCTTGAGTAGACCCTTGCCATGTTGTAAGATTTTATTTCCAATGTATATCTTGTTGCATGATTGTTGGATTGTTTGTGGTGAGTGGTGATTCTTGCTAAGTGCATACAAATGTACTCACGGGCCTTGTGATTGTGGCCAGATTTCGGCGAGGATTCATCTTCTACCTTAGCAAGGACATGGAGCAAGAGCGTGCTAGGATCAGTAGCCCAGCCAGAACCTGTGGAGTGGAGCCGCTCCAAGCCGTAGCCTCTCATATGTCTTCCGCTGCCAGTTAAAACTCTGTATTGTGCCATGCTGGAATTGATATTTCGTCATTCCTTAATGGCCTTGTAAACCATTTGTAGCACTGATGTGCCTGATAGTGTAATGATTTCCATTATGTTACACTGTTGTGACGTGCGGCCAGTTATCTTGGGATGGCGCACGGGACGACTGCCTCTCTGGTGATATGTGCCAGGGAGGGGTGTCACAACGAGATTGCCATTCTCGATCCTGTATTTCTATACAATATGTTCCGCTTCGAGAGGTTCATGGGAGTCTTGAAGAAATATGTTCATAACCGTGCTAGGCCAGAAGGAAGCATCTCAAAGGGCTATGGAACAGAGCAGGTCATTGAGTTCTGTGTTGACTTTATTCCTGACCTTAAGCCGATTGGTGTTCCTGAATCGCGGCATGAGGGGAGACTGAGTGGAAAATGCACGCTAGGAAAGAAAGCACTGATATGTAGGGACGGGCATTCTTTAACTCAAGCACACTACACAGTTCTACAAAGTTCCACCTTCGTGGCTCCGTATATCGAGGAACACAAGAATTATGTACGCTCCAAGAACCCGGGGAGGCTAACTCCTGGATTAAAGAAAAACACATGGAGACTTTCGGCAGTTGGTTGCGATTACAGCTCATGAATGACACCACTGTCGGAGATCAGCTCTACTTGTTGGCCACGTCACCATCTTCGACTGTATTGAATTTCCAAGGGTACGAGATAAATGGGAATACATTTTACACGATCGCCCAAGATAAAAAGAGCACCAACCAAAACAGTGGTGTCCGCTTTGATGCAACAGACGAGAATGGGCAAAAGGACACATACTATGGTTACATAGAGGAGATATGGGAACTTGACTATGGACCTACTTTTAAGGTCTCTTTGTTTCGGTGCAGTTGGGTCAACATGAATGGAGAAGGGATAAAGGTAGACCAGCTGTACGGAATGACAACAGTGGATCTCAAGAATCTTGGTTGTTACAGGAACGAACCATTCGTCCTAGCCAATGATGTGACTCAGGTTTTCTATGTGAAGGACATGTCCTCCAGACCGAAAAAAAAGAAAAAATAAGCAAACGAATACATCAGACGATGAGCCAAAGCGTCACATAGTTCTTTCAGGGAAAATAAACATCGTGGGAGTCGAGGACAAGACAGACATGTCAGCAGATTATGATAAGTTTGATGAAATTCCGCCCTTCACAGTGAAAACTGACCCAAGCATCCCGTTAAATAATGAAGATGCTCCATGGTTACGGCCGAAGCGATCATAGGCCAGGGACATACGCGAAGAAGGGTTCATGGCATTTATGTAAATCAATGTAATGTATTAAACCTTTATGTGATGTGTAGTAATGTATTAAACCTTTATGTGGTGAAAACCATAATACATAGCTCGGGTCCATTTTTATTTAACCATAATACATCACGAATAATATCACTAACTTTTGTCGGGTCCTAAGCCACGGGGTGCTGAGCGGCCGGCGCTGCGCACCCAAAGAGCAGGAACCATCACAGGGTCAATACTCACGTGAGAAGGATCCCTATGAAGAACCATCCACCAACCCGGACATCGTCGCCGAGATCTGAAAAAATGAGTGGGGAATTTGATCAAACACCTAGGTAGGGGAGGGAGAGGGCAGCACCTTGGTAAAAACACGCCCAAAACACACGGTTTCCCCGTCATACAACCCACCGGTGGCTCGTGAGACGGCAAATCGGCCTTCGATCCAAACAGCGGCAAGACGTCTCTGATGATTTGCAACCGTCCGAAAAAGTGTTGGGGATGTTGCTAATCATCAGAGCGCCTTGCCGCTGCTTGGATCCGACCGAGGGGAGGGTTCACCTTCAGCCTCCGCTCTAGGAACTCCTGCCTCTCAGAAATCTTGCTCTCTGCTACCCGTGTACTGCCAAAATGAAGTACAATGAGTAGACACTGAGTGCTGAACATGTCCGGGAGGGGGCTATATATAGGGTACGTGTGCTTCTTTAGCCCCGGTTGGTAACACCAACCAGGTCATGTGGCTCACGAAGTGGTCGTGATACTGCTGATCCAACAGCTCACAATCCCTCAAAAGAAACACACCCCTGATGCAACGTCTCACAAGCGCTTGAAAGAAACACACGATCCGTGTGCTACTTTAGTCCCGGTTGGTAGGCGGGCTTTGCGGTCACGACACGTGTCCTCCCCCAGCGCTGCCCTGGAGGTCTTTATATATTGTCGCCGACGGGGCAAACCCAAATCCACCATTCCTAGCCACGAACGCATCGTCTCCACGAGATGGATCCGCCACGCCCGCCGCAGCGCCTTCTGGACGAGGTCGAGCGTGCTCGGCAGAGCGCGCTTGGGCGCAACCGCGGGAGCCTATCCCGTCGTATGCCCACGAGCCCGGCGTGGAGAGGAATGCCCAGCTACCGGCCTCCTGCTCCACCAGGTGCCGCCGCACCTCCACCTGGCGCCGCTGCACCTCCACCAGGCGCCGCCGCTCCTCCCGCGGAGGAGGAGGGAGGACGACGACTTCAACTGGAGCGACGACGGGGAAGAGGGTTGTGGGTTGCAGATACTGGAGGCCATGGACGCCTCCTTCCAGTCTGTCCGCGACTACCCTGTCCAGCGAGCCAAGACTGCCTACCAGCTCAAGGCGAAGGAGGCTTCCGACCTGGATTGGGCGTTGAAAGACTCATCCTCCATGGATCTTGCCCTCCACCGCAAACGTGCGCGCGAGAACCGGGCGGCCGCCCACGGGGCTGGCTCCTCCCGCCGTTCCCCCTAATCCTACGGCCTTCGAGCCAGCAAGTCCGTTTGTGTAGATTAATGTTGGTGATGTTGGATCAGGGGTGTGTTTCTTTCAAGCGCTTGTGAGACGTTGGATCATGTGTAATAATGTATTAAACCTTTTATGTAATGCATTCTATGGAATGTATTAAACCTTGATGTGGCTCACGAAGTGGTCATGATACTGCTGATCCAACAGCTCACAATCCCTCAAAAGAAACACACCCCTGATCCAACGTCTCACAAGCGCTTGAAAGAAACACACGATCCGTGTGCTTCTTCCTTATTGGCGGGATTCCCTTTAGTCCCGGGTGGTGGCTCACAAAGTGATATCCAACAGCTCACAAGCCTTCAAAAGAAACACACCCCTGATCCAACGGCTCACAAGCGCTCGAAAGAAACACACGATCCGTGTGCTTCTTCCTTATTGGTGGGATTCTCACTATATATATGTAGTCATGCATGGCCTCCATTGGCATAGCACATCTAAACTCATATCTGCAACCTCATCACTCTCCCATGGCTTCCACCGTACCCACTCTAACCTACTCGGAGGCGGAGGCGCTTTGCGCCTCGAACTACCCCTGCCCGCCCGGCTACGACGTCCCCGCCGGCTGGAGGCTGAGCACCGGAGGCGTGCCGGTCCCTCCTGTCCCTCAAGGTTTGGCGCGCCGGGCGGCCATCACGAACCACTACTACCTCGAGCTCACTCTGGAGCAGCGGATGGATCCCCGCTGGCATCTCGACTACCGCCCGACTTGGGACGCCTTCTTCATCAATCGGCGTGAGAGGGCGCTCGCCAGGTACGAGGAGGACGGCCCGCCTCCTTCGAACTTCAACGAGGCCGGCCATCGGCTGTGGTGGAGCGGCCGGACTCTCCAGAGCGTCATGAACTACATCACGGCCGGCGATAACCCCCTGATAACCCACAAGTATAGGGGATCGCAACAGTCTTCGAGGGAAGTAAAACCCAAATTTATTGATTCGACACAAGGGGAGACAAAGAATACTTATAAGCCTTAACAACTGAGTTGTCAATTCAGCTGCACCTGGAAAAGCACTAGTAACAGGGGTGATGTGAAAGCAGCAGTAATATGAGAGCAATAGTAACAGTAACACAGCAGCAGTAACACGGAGGCAATGGCACCAGAAAATAGTTGATACTACTTCTAATGACATATAGGACCAGAGAGCAATGATGATGACAAATGGACCGGGGTTCCCAGCTATCTACACTAGTGGTAACTCTCCAAACAAATAACAGGTGTTGGGTGAACAAATTACAGTTGGGCAATTGATAATTGTAAGGGCATGACAATGCATGCTTATGATAAGATAAGGTTTACTGTAGTATTTAATTGGGCATTACGACAAGGTACACAGACCGCTATCCAGCATGCATCTGTGCCTAAATAATCCACCTTCCGGTTAGCATCCGCACCCCTTCCAGTATTAAGTTGCAAACAACAGATTATTGCATTAAGTATTGTGCATAATGTAAACAACACATTCATCCTTAGACAAAGCATTGCTGTTTTACCCCTAGTGGCAACAACACATCTACAACCTTAGAACTTGCTGTCACTATCCCAGGTTAAATAGAGGCTGAACCCAACTATCTAGCATAAATACTCCCTCTTGGAGATACAAGCAACTACTTGATCAGGGTAACCACAAGTACCGGAGAGCATGCAAGATCTTAAATAAACAATAGTATGATAATATGATGAACAATCTGATCATAATGTAACAATTCATCGGATCCCAACAAACACAACACCAATTACATCATATGGATCTCAATCATGTAAGGCAGCTCATGAGATCATTGTATTGAAGTACATGGGAGAGAGAGTACCAACTAGCTACAGCCAAGAACCCGTAGTCCATGGGGGAACTACTCACAAACCATCATGGAGTCGAAGTGGAGGCGGTGGAGTCGATGGAGATGGCTCCGGGGGTCAATCCCCGTCCCGGCAGGGTGCCAGAACAGGAACTTCTGACCCCCGAAACGAGGTCTCGCGATGGCGACGGCGCTGCGGAAGTCTTTCTGGAGTATTAGATATATATTTAGGGTTTTCGCGTCGGGGTGACTAAATAGGCGAAGGGGCAACGTCGGTGGAGTCCTGGGCCCCTCCTCACCTCCCGGCGCGCCTGTGGGCCCAGCCGCCAAGAGGTGGTTTGGAGGCCGTGGGCCTCCCCCTGGCTTGCCCTTCTGGCTCCGTGTGTCCCTCGGAAAAATAGGAGGTTTGGCTTTTGTTTCGTCGAATTCCGAGAATATTGCCCGAACAGCTTTTCTGGAACCAAAAACAGCAGAAAACAGGAACTGGCACTGTGGCATCTTGTTAATAGGTTAGTCCCAGAAAATGTATAATAATGATATATAATGCATATAAAACATGTGACAATGATACATAAAACAAGCATGAAACATCAGAAATTATAGATACGTTGGAGACGTATCAAGCATCCCCAAGCTTAGTTCCTACTCGTCCTCGAGTAGGTAAACGATAAAAAAAAATAATTTCTGAAGTGACATGCTACCAACATAATCTTGATCCAATAATAATGTAAGGCATGTGAGCTGAGATCAAATCATTCAAAGCAAATGTCTATAGTTGATATAAGAGATAATAAAGCAAGAGTCAAACAAGCTAAAAGTTTTCATGAACTATCGCTTTAAAGACATGAAACCGTACAAGGTTCATTAAAGATGGTTTAAGTATCCAGCGTAGAAGTTCTATCCTTCAATCCAAGCATCAAGCAAATTTTCATAACATAGAAGGATTCAGCCAAGTAAACATAAACATGAACGTCATGAATCAACTGTTTCGAAGTCTACTCAACCGGTGAGCGCAAGCATTTGGTATTGGCACCAGGATGTTATGGCAAAGAGAACATTAATGGGGGTTTGGAAGGCCAATGGAAGAAAGTCTCACAAAGCTATAAGTGATCATTAGACAAGAGGAAGTCTTATAATCGAAGCTATGTAAGGAGTAGTGATTGCCATGCAACGGATGCACATAGAGCTATATGTGTATGAAAGCTCTCCAATGGAACTAGTGGGGGTGCATCCAACTTGGTTGCTCATGAAGACCTAGAGCACTTTTGAGGAAGCTCATCATTGGAATATACAACCCAAGTTCTATAGTGTAAATTCCCCACATAGTTATACTAGTAGAACATGAAAACTCTCTCACATGGAGTATAGGTGCTAAATGAGCACAAATGATGACTATGAATACTGCAGGTGCATAACATGAGCACAAGTGTGGATAAAGGATAGTAATGTTGCCCCCTTTTTCTTTATTCTTTTTTTTTCTTTTTTCCTTTTTTCTATTTTTTTTCTTTTTCTGTTTCTCTTTTCGATGGCCACATAGCACTTTTCACTTTCAGGGGCAACATTCTAATATGACAACACACTTTTTGGTACATATAACTCATAACGAACAAGACATGATGTATGAAACTGTATGCCTCTGCCAGTGTAGCAGGATATGCAATGATCTAGCGTAACATGGGTAAACCACACATCAGCTGTATAGAATCATGCAAAGCAATATATAAGTGATGAATGACAACAAGTCATGTAATGTAAATGGAAGTTGCATGGCAATATATCTCGGAACAGCTATGGAAATGCTGTGGTAGGTAGGTATGGTGGTTGTTTTGAGGAAGATGTATAGGCTTATGTGTAGGAGAACAAGAGGAAGTCCTCCCACGGGGTTGGATGTACCGGCGAAGTATGCACAACTCTCAATGTGAGCAGAAGGCAATGCACAGCACCGAAGAGGCTAGCAAATTTGGATGGTGGAAGTGCCAAAAACCGTAGCTTAACATTAGTCAAAAAGAACTCACAAGTTTATTGCAAACAACTAGCAGGTTCAACATTAAGAGCATGATTAAAATTCACTCCAAGAAGGGCCGTTCACGGCGGCACAAGTACCCCGTTAGATCCCTCGACCTTCAGCACAACTTAGTTATTACAATGAACTTTCAGACATGGAAAGCTATCAAGTCCAACTACACCTTCAACAATTTTAGAGTTTGTAGTACGGTACAAGCTTAAAGACAACAATCCACTAATGATTTTAACTTAATTAACCAGCAAGCTTTACCATCTAAATACCTCAAAACGTTTGCAAAGAATCAGATTATCAAAGTTCAATGATCTACAAGATTATGCAAGTTTTTCATTATACCACTACCACATGCAAAAATTTCTGGACCAACACATCAACCAAGCAACTCTCCAAATAAATATAAGTGAAGCAAGAGAGTACTTTCTATAAAATAACTAATAGCTCTGAACAAGAGATACATGAAAACCAAGAGCTAGAAGCTAAACAGTGCGAAAATGAATACTCAACAAATATAAGTGAAGAATAGGAGTATTCAAATGAAAAAGCGGAGCGTGTCTCTCTCCCAAACAAGATAGATAGGATCCGACATTGATATGATCAGAGAATAAAACTAACAAACTAAACACAAAGACGCTCCAAGAACAGCACATATGATGTGACCGAATTAAAATATAGTTTCACTAGAGATGACCTGATAAGTTGATGATGAAGAAGGGGATGCCTTGGGCATCCCCAAGCTTAGATGCTTGAGTCTTCTTGAAATATGCTTGGGTGACCCACGGGGGCATCCCCAAGCTTAGGCTCTTCACTCTTCTTGATCACAATATCATCCTTCCTCTTGACCCTTGAAAACTTCTGCCACACCAAACTTCTCATAAACTTCATTAGAGGGGTTAGTACTCAAAAACATTAATCCACTTTTGGTTCTGTAGTGACACATTGCAATACTCAATAAAACATTAGCTACAGCCCTCCACGTCTAGAAAGCCTTACTTAAAGTCCACAAGAGACAATGCAAAAAACAGAGACAGAATCTGTCAAAACAGAACAGCCAGTAAAGACGAATTTTTTCGAGGTACTTCCGTTGCTCAAATCGGAAAAAGTGAAGTTAATGAAAGATGCGTACATATCTGAGGAAGATGCGTGATTTTTTATAGAATTTTTCGAGTTTTCTCCAGGGAGAAAAGCTCAAATTCGTGACAGCTAAAAATCTGTCCCTGCGCAGAAATCCAAATCTAGCATCATCTAATCATTAAAGGCTCTTCTTGGCACAACAATTCAAAAAATAAAGATACAAAGGAGTTGTTACAGAAGTAAGCAAGCTCCTTGACTCAAAAAGCAAAAGAAAAATTACAGAAATAACATGGGTTGTCTCCCAAGAGCGCTTTTCTTTAATGCCTTTTAGCTAGGCTTGATAGTTTTAATGATGCTCTCATGAAAATAGAAAATGAAGCAAAAGGAGCATCAAGAAGCAAATTCAAAACACATTTAAGTCTAACCCACTTCCTATGCATAGGAAACTTGTACACAAATAAATTCATATAGAACAAAGTGACAAGCATAGGAAGATAAAACAAGAGTAACTTCAAAAGTTTCAGCATATAGAGAGGTGTTTTAGTACCATGAAAATTTCTACAACCATATTTTCCTCTCTCATAATAATTTTCAGTAGCATCATGAATAAACTCAACAATATAACTATCACACAAAGCATGCTTTTCATGATCTACAAACACATATTTTTATCAAGCTCATAATAGTGGGATTTAAAATTTCGAACCCACATGTAACAATTTTATAACAAGATGATTGATCACTCTCAAATATATGGGACGCCTAGATAAAGTCAAGACTTCTCCAATCCCATTTTCATTAGTGGTACAGTCAATATTATCAAGTAACATAGGACCATCATCTAGAGCTTTATCATAAACATTTTCTAAGCAAAACTCTTTAGTACCATGCATTTCGATATCAGCCACAAATAAAGGATTATCATAAGATTTATCAAAATAGCATGGATTATCATATATAACAGTAGCATAATTATTCTCACAAGTTTTACTCATAGGAAAAATTTCAAGAGAATCAACAGGAACATAACATTCATCCTCCTTGGGTAAGCATGGAGGGCAATCAAATAATGTAAGAGATGAAGAGTTACTCTCATTAGAAGGTAGGCATGGGTAGCTAATCCATTCTTCCTCCTTTTGTTCATCACTCTCCTCCTCTTTTTCATCTAATGAGCTTTCAGGTTCAGCAATTTCTTCTTCCACAGGTTCCTGCAAATTGTGAGTGCATTCTTGTGCATTAATGAGTCTCTCTTTGTAATCAACGATATAAGGATTATTGCTGTAATGTTCTATGCAATAATCAAGGATAGAAGAGACATAATCTTTAAGGTCCTTACAAGCAATACAAGTTTCATAATTTTTAGCCATGAAAGATTCTATCTCAGAGGCTCCCATAAATAAAACAAATTGTTCTACTTCTTCGAACCCAAGATGAATATAGTTATTCCAATGATAGTTCACAATTAAAACTTCTTCACTAAAGCCACATTGGAATTTAAGATGTTTAGTATCCTGTTTAGAGCAACAGTTTATATCATGGCGTTTAAGCAAGATATTAGCAATTGTATTCAACTTTTCTAACACAGCACTCATGACTTCACCCTTTTTTGATTCTCTATACTTCATATATAATTCTATAAGCTCCTATAGGTTGTGGGTTCTTCCATAACAACAGTTTTTAATTTTTTGGTTTTTCAAATTTTTATGGATTTTCGAATTTATAAGAAAAACAAAACAAACAAAAATAAACTAAACAAAAGTAAACTAAGCAAAACAAAACTAAACAAAAATAAACTAAGCACAAATAAACTAAGCAAAATAAACTAGACAAGACAAAATAAAATAAAAACAGAGAGAGAGGTAGAGTGTACTCCCCAGGTGAACTTATGAGTAGAGCTATGCTCCCCGGCAACGGCGCCAGAAAATAGTCTTGATAACCCACAAGTATAGGGGATCGCAACAGTCTTCGAGGGAAGTAAAACCCAAATTTATTGATTCGACACAAGGGGAGACAAAGAATACTTATAAGCCTTAACAACTGAGTTGTCAATTCAGCTGCACCTGGAAAAGCACTAGTAACAGGGGTGATGTGAAAGCAGCAGTAATATGAGAGCAATAGTAACAGTAACACAGCAGCAGTAACACGGAGGCAATGGCACCAGAAAATAGTTGATACTACTTCTAATGACATATAGGACCAGAGAGCAATGATGATGACAAATGGACCGGGGTTCCCAGCTATCTACACTAGTGGTAACTCTCCAAACAAATAACAGGTGTTGGGTGAACAAATTACAGTTGGGCAATTGATAATTGTAAGGGCATGACAATGCATGCTTATGATAAGATAAGGTTTACTGTAGTATTTAATTGGGCATTACGACAAGGTACACAGACCGCTATCCAGCATGCATCTGTGCCTAAATAATCCACCTTCCGGTTAGCATCCGCACCCCTTCCAGTATTAAGTTGCAAACAACAGATTATTGCATTAAGTATTGTGCATAATGTAAACAACACATTCATCCTTAGACAAAGCATTGCTGTTTTACCCCTAGTGGCAACAACACATCTACAACCTTAGAACTTGCTGTCACTATCCCAGGTTAAATAGAGGCTGAACCCAACTATCTAGCATAAATACTCCCTCTTGGAGATACAAGCAACTACTTGATCAGGGTAACCACAAGTACCGGAGAGCATGCAAGATCTTAAATAAACAATAGTATGATAATATGATGAACAATCTGATCATAATGTAACAATTCATCGGATCCCAACAAACACAACACCAATTACATCATATGGATCTCAATCATGTAAGGCAGCTCATGAGATCATTGTATTGAAGTACATGGGAGAGAGAGTACCAACTAGCTACAGCCAAGAACCCGTAGTCCATGGGGGAACTACTCACAAACCATCATGGAGTCGAAGTGGAGGCGGTGGAGTCGATGGAGATGGCTCCGGGGGTCAATCCCCGTCCCGGCAGGGTGCCAGAACAGGAACTTCTGACCCCCGAAACGAGGTCTCGCGATGGCGACGGCGCTGCGGAAGTCTTTCTGGAGTATTAGATATATATTTAGGGTTTTCGCGTCGGGGTGACTAAATAGGCGAAGGGGCAACGTCGGTGGAGGTCCTGGGCCCCTCCTCACCTCCCGGCGCCCTGTGGCCCAGCCGCCAAGAGGTGGTTTGGAGGCCGTGGGCCTCCCCCTGGCTTGCCCTTCTGGCTCCGTGTGTCCCTCGGAAAAATAGGAGGTTTGGCTTTTGTTTCGTCGAATTCCGAGAATATTGCCCGAACAGCTTTTCTGGAACCAAAAACAGCAGAAAACAGGAACTGGCACTGTGGCATCTTGTTAATAGGTTAGTCCCAGAAAATGTATAATAATGATATATAATGCATATAAAACATGTGACAATGATACATAAAACAAGCATGAAACATCAGAAATTATAGATACGTTGGAGACGTATCACCCCCGCCTGCGCTACCCTCACTTCCAGTCCAGGCGAGCGCCGCCCGACGACAGCGACGACGACAGCGGCGACTACGACGACTACGAGGAAGAGTATTATAGGCCTAGGCAGGAGTATGACTAACCTGAGCCACATCGTTGGTTAGGACAAATGGTTCGTCTATGTACGACGACGATCGTGTAAAATGTTTGTCTATCTACGACGACGATCGTGTAAAATGTATTCTTTATATCTGCATTTCCAACTAATGATCTTTAGCATCTGAATAAGTAATCTGGTTTTGAGTTAGTTATGCAAAAGATAAATGAATTAATAATTTTTATCTGGTTTCTTTTGCGGGCTTGTGAGCTGTTGTATTAAACATTTTATTAGTAGCTATTTTTTTGCCATGGGATTTTACAACACCAAAAATAGAATTAACTGAAATTGTTCTGCATTTTACAACACCAAACATTCATCTTACAAATATAGGTTCACTGAAATTGTTCTGCATTTACTTCTGCTTACGGATTATTTGTCGAATTTCGACTTACGAATTTAAAGATATGAATGTATCCATATTAAATTGAAAATGACAATAATAATGTAAAAATGGTTTTGAATTAGTTATTCAGATTCAAACACTTTTCATGTTGAAAGTTTTGTCAATTCAAAATATGCCATAAAGTTAATGCATTTTTTAATTGAAAATGGCAAAATGGTTAATAGTTTGTATAGTTAGAATAATTATTTTAGAAAACAGAAAATGGTTTCGGATTATTTATTCAAATTTAAACATTTTCATGTTGAAAGTCTTTTCAGATTCAAAACCATTTGAAATTCATATTCAAACACCTAAATAAGAAAAAAAGGCGGGAACAACATTTCAGAACTGAAAAGTTCGAAATAATTTTGAAAAAGGACTCTTTGGTCCCGGTTGCGACCAAGAACCGGGACCAATGAGTCCATGGACGCGCCACGGGATCTGGCATTAACTGACCCACTCATTGGTCCCGGTTGCTGGCAAGAACCGGGACCAAAGAGGCATTGGTCCCGGTTCTTGGCAGCAACCGGGACCAATGAGTGCTGCTATAACTGCCCGTGCCCTTTCTTCTTCCCCATTCACCCAAATCGACTAAGGACCGGAGAGAAGCGCGACGCGGAGCGAAACGACGCCGGCAGGCTTCCCGACCTCCGCGCCGCGCCCCCACGCTGCGCCCCGCCGTCGCCGTCGACGTCCGCCGCGCCCTGGACGGCCGCGCCACCTCCTCCACGCGCCACCTCTCCTCCACGGCCGCCCCCCCCCCCCCCGCTCGCGCCCTCCACGGCCGCCCCCACGCCGTCGACGCCGCCCCCGACGCCGCGCCGCCCCAACGCCGTCGACACGTCTCGCGCCCCCGACGCCGGCCGCACGCCCACACCCCTGCCCTTCCCTGACGCCGCCTCGCCGTCCCTGCCGATCGATCCCCGGTCGCCGTCGCCGCTACGTGTACACGTACGGTACTAGTTGAAGTGTTAGCCAATTTACAATGTATATTTCGCATGTTTTTGGATCCCTGGTGATTTTTTTTTTGTACAATGTATATTTGTTGTTCACCAAAATGTTAGCCAATTTACAGTGTTTAAATATGTTTTTATTTTGTTGTAGATAGGTAGCATTTTTTTGTGAGCATTTTTGAAATATTTTGTAGAATGTTTAAATATGTAGTAGTTTGTAATGGTCGATCATGTATGAATATTCGCCCAAATGTTGGCAAAATTCGTGTTTGCAAACATGTTTTTTTTATTTTGTAATGAACAGGTAGTATTTGTTTTTGAGCATTTTTTATATATTTTGTAGAATATTCAAATATGTAGTAGTTTGTAATGGTCAATCATGTTTGTATTTCGGCGTCAATATTTAGTTGGAATTAGAAGAAATGCACTTGAATTACATCTAAATGGTGAAAGTTTTAAAATTTGAATTTCGGTCTTATGGCATAAATAGTTAATGTTTTTTTATGTTAATGCTCATATGCTTGTCATATTTTTTAACACGGTGGTGGGAGAAATTCAAATTTGAAGCTGTGGTGGGAGAAAAGTTAACGAGTTTACGATACTAGTTTACGGGTTTACGAGTTTACGATACTAGTTCCGACCTTTACGAGTTTACGATACTACTTTACGAGTTTACGATACTAGTTTACGGGTTTACGAGTTTCCGATACTAGTTCTGACCTTTACGAGTTTATGATACTACTTTACGAGTTTACGATACTAGTTCCGACCTATACGAGTTTACGAGTTTACGATACTAGTTCATGTGGTCCGATACGAGTTTACGATATGTGTTAGCAAAAATTTTGTGGGTAGATGTATCTTGACATATGGAACAAGTTACCCAACTAAAGTTTTGTGCATTGTTCTTAATTTGCAGAAACTATGGAACGAGACGAAAATCAGGAAAACATCCTCGAGGATATAATCCGCGGGCCGGAAGATGTTGCCGATGTCACCTCGCAGTTTTTGAACAACTCCGGTGAGGGAGATGAGTCTCTCAACCGAAGAGACGGCTCCGGTGAGGTAGAACCCGACGGCTAGGGTGAGGGAGAAGTCGGCGAGGGAGAAGCCGACGAGGGAGAAGCCGAAGGCTCCGGTGGAACATTAAATGTTGCAAACTCTGGCGAGGTGCATATACATATATTAATGAAGCCGAAGATTGTATTAATTAAGCCTCTGCTGTCTATATACATATATTAACGCTCTTTCTTCTTTTAGCCCTCCGGATCGAGCAAATCTTCTGTAAGGACAAAACGAGGCCCAGCCAAAAAGTTGGGCAACCAAGAAAGGTACAGGATCGAAAAAGTCGCTGAAGACGGCACACCGACTGCTCCCCCTGATGTTAAAAATAAAATGGTAAAGCAATGCGGAGTTCTTGTTAGGGACTACATCCCGATCACCGTTCGAGAATGGCATCAGCCAAAGGAGGGAGGAGTAAGATATGTCGGCGAGGTGGGCAAAGAAAGACTTTGGAGAAAGCTCATGCTTAATTTCACCCTGCCGGCGCCAGAGGTGGATCCAGATGAGGAGGATCCAAATGAGGCAGAAAAGATTGCCCGGCAAAACATGGAGCAAAAAGTCAAGGACTGGGCTCTTAAGAAGATGGCCGAGCTATTCAAGAACTGGAAGAAAAGATTGAACAGCGAGTTTGTCGAGAAAAATAAGACTCCGGACTTCGATAAAGGGTATGAGAAGATAAGGGACGACTGGGAAGAATTTGTGCCGTACAAGAAATCGGAGGAAGCTCAGGAAAAGTCTGCAAAAAATAAGGCAAATGCTGCTAAAAATATCTACCACCATACTATGGGGCCTGGTGGCTACGCCTTTAGCATGCCTAAGTGGGAGAAACTTGAGGCGGACCTGCTGGCTAAAGGGATCACTCCAGAGCCACTCGCATGGATCGAACGGGCAAGAAATTGGTTTTACGGGCATGGGGCCACGTTGGACGCAGAAGGGAAGTGCATATATAACAGAAGACACAAAGATAATCCCCTACTACCCATCGAAGGCATTAGAAATGCAGTAAAGGATGTTGCAGAGGGACGGTTCATTCCCGATAGAGAGGATGACGAGCTCACACGCGCCCTTGGGAATGAGGAACACGACGGACGAACACGAGGCGTACCAGGCTCCAAGCCCAAGACAATTGCGATTCCCGAGCACAGGAAGAAATTTCCTGATAGAAGCCATCAGAGGAGAAAGGAAAGGGAGGCAATGGAAGCACGCGCTGCTGCAGACCGGCTGCGTAATATAGAAGAAGAATTAAAGCGGCAGAAGGATCAAATTGCCGCACTTAGCCAGCAAGGTACTAGCGGCCAATCTCAGCGGCACATGATAGAAGCTGCATGCGATGGTACCGGCAGCCATCGAATCGGAAAAGCAGCGTGGCTTCCACGGAGCTCCAGGATGGTACTGATGATGCAGTGACGGTGGCTCCACTCCGTCGCTACCCAGTGGATGATATCACGGAGAGCACAACTTGTGAGCTGCGTGTGAAAGTTTTTAACTTAACCATGAAGGTGGCGGTCGGCTATGCCGTACCAATTGGACCTAATCCAACTTACCATTTCTCTCTGGTTCCAAATGGCTACGCTGTTGTCGGGGTGGATGAAGTGATGAAAGATTTTGAGGAGCTGAAGCTGGAACACCCTGCAGGTGAAGATGGGGAGGTGCTTGAACTTGGAGAAGCCAAGAAAGCGACCATTCTATGGCCAAAGGAATTCATCGTGCTTCCGAACTGGCAGCCAAGGCCATCGACTCCTCACCAGTCTCCAGCGCAACAGTCCTCTTCACCGCCTCAGCAGTGTCCAGCGCAACAGTCCTCTTCACCGCCTCACTAGTCTCCAGCGCAGCCGTCTCCGCCGCCGCGTCAGCCGTCTCCGCCCACCGCTGGTACTATGAGGGTAAGCGATCACCGAAACGTAAAAGGTCGCCCCTCCCAAAAGTACCTCATAAGAATCTTCCCATGAGACCTTATGACTATACGGTGGAGGAAAATGCCGCGAGCGCAACTGCCGAACATAAAGAGTGGTTGGCTAGCCTGAAGAAGCCGAAAGCGGCAGAGTTCCCCTCCACCCAGAAGAAAAAGCCGCCGTCTTCAAAATGCTGAAGATCCTTGAACAACCCCCGCCAAGGCTGACACCAGACTATGACCGCCAGATTCGCAAGTCGGTTTAGGCAAATAAGGAGCGGTCGAAGAGTAGTAGTGCAAGCGGGAAAGGGAAATCAGTTCCCCAGCTAGGAGAACAGAAAAAGCAGTCGTGCCCCCCGCTCAAAGTGTTTTCCAATACCGAGGAGGGGTCGAGCACAGGTGCAGTCCACGTCGATCCTGAGTTTGTTGCAATCTACGGAGAAGCGGCCGCTGCTCAGGGCATGTCTATTCAGGACTACTTAGCACAATTAGAAGTGTTCCAGGAAGTAGCATACACTTACCGGCATGGGCATACTCTCGTCAAACCTGAGCTTGTCAACGGTCTACCAACAAAAATGCGAAGATTGCATAAGTGGTACATGCGAGCCTGTGAGGAAGGAGCAAACTGGATCTACGTGGCCTATGGAAACGAGCATTACGGGCATGGAAATGGCGTCGTAATGATTGAATTTTCTGAATTATTTCAGTTATACCAACAAGACGCCATCGACAAAGCTATCCTCGGTGCCTATTGTCTGTAAGTATTATTTCTGTAATTAAGTCTCTAGCTAGCTCAGCTCGTTCATTGCATGTATAATCTTACTCATCACTATATTAATTATGCAGAATGAAGATTCTCCAATGCAAAAGAGGACAAATCTATGACATTGGGTTCATTGACCCATATTACATTCATCAAGTATCTCTCCAACGTCACTACAACGACACAGAGGATAACTTGGTAAGGGTGTTAAGGTTTAACGAAACCAAAAGGGAAATACTATTTCCTTACAACTACGGGTGAGTGTTACTGTCTTGTACACATTCTATTTCGCTTACTCAATGTTAAGTGTATAATTGATGACTTTATGCATGCGCAGCTTCCACTTTATTCTGCTAATCATTAAACCTGACAAAGGAGTAGTACTTGTCATGGACTCGAAACGTAAACCCCTTGAGGAGTGGGCGGACATGCAGGAATGCCTCTAAGGATAATTTCAATCATTATGGCACTATATCGGCAACTTTCCGTTCATTCCCTGGTAGCAAGCAATTAATATATAACTCATTTATTCATTTTCTTTGCCGGACAGGGCTTGGAAACGGTTCACCGCCAAGGCTAGGGGTATTTGGGCAGAGGAGCTTACATTTGAACAAATAAGTGTAAGTTATCATGCTTGATTATTATTCCATGCATCTCTTTGATTTTAGTTTCAATACCATTATCATGCTTGATTATTATTTTGATTGAACTCTGTTCTCGTAAAGTGCTTGAGGCAGGAACATGGGAATAATTTATGTGGATTCTATGTTTGCGAGTTCATTCGCCAGACGACCCAAGAGCGATCCAAGAGCCGGTTCTTAGAACAACTTGAAGTACGTAAACAATATTCGCAATTTTAGTTTATTGCCATCAATTGTGTTTAGTTTCATTCATATATATTGACCCCTTCTTTAAATTAGATCGAACGGTTGCGGGACGGTCTTCTACCACAAGATCGCGTACGAGCAATTCAAGAGGAAATTGCGGGATTCTTAGATGCAGATGTCCTAGATCCGAAGGGACAATTATATGCATCGGTTCAAATGCGAGTGTAAAAGAGATGTATATATGCATGAAACTCGTGTGTACATTTAATATGTTCCACCAAGCACGACGAATGAGCTGTGTGTAATATATTCATGACGATGATGTGTAATAGTGGTTCCTTCATTGCTGTATGTAGTACCATGCATCGAATTGAGTGCGAGATGGAGAGCCGGCGAGTGAGAGATGAGCCGGCGAGTAGTACCTGCACAGAAATATCGAAGCTTGGCCTCGATATGCCGGCGAGTGAGAGATGGAGAGCACGTCGGCGATGCGAAGAAGGGGGAGACGACGGAGGCACCGGCGAGAGGGAGAGGGGGCACCGCGAGAGGGGGCACCGGCGAGAGGGAGACCCTAAACAAGAACCGGGACCAATGAGTCTCCCCCCACGCCCAGCCAGAACTGGCCACGTGGGCACCCATTGGTCCCGGTTTGTGGCCCAACCGGAACTAGCATTAGTCCCGATTGGCCAGTCTCGGTTGGGCAACCGGGACTGATGGCCCAGCCGAACCGGGACCACAGGCCCTTTTTCTACCAGTGTCAGCGTGGACTTGGCTACCAGGAATGAGCAGATCCGATTTTGTATCAAGGCAATGAAGCCGGCCAGCTTCCAAGGAGACGTACATTTCATGGTTCGTGAACTAGAGGTAATTTTTTTCTTGAGAAAGTAGCAGCTCTGGATTTTTTTTTATACTATTAGAACAAAAAAAACTAGGCCCAGAAATCATGGGTGTAGTACAACAGTATACTATGTCCCAAAAAACTAATCAGAGTGAAAACTTATATATGTGACTATACAAAAAATAACAAGTGGTAGCAGATATATATGGACATCTGACAAGGGACAGGCGTGATCGCCTTTTCTTTGCCGGGTGTGGGCAAAAGGCATTCGGCGAACACTTCGCCGGCTCCCTCGACAAAAGGCACTCGGCGAAGATTTTTGCCGAGTGTCCATCGCCGAGTGCCTCCCTCGGAGACGCGTTTGCCGAGATTGATTCCAGCCTTCGCCGAGTTTTTTGCCCACCCGGCGAAGGAGTTGATTCCAGTAGTGATATGAGCATAAGATTAATTGAAATTCATCTTTTTTCACTCAACCTGATGATACGGTAGATATCTCCTGCTCATTTACATGCACACAACCTGATTATAGATGCCAAGCTCCTTCATTTTAATTGATTTTGATTGTTATGACCTATTTAGTTACCCCAGCCTGTCGCTTTACCATTATTGGTTGTTGGTATTTTTGTTTACACATACATATATATTTTAGTATTTTTGCATGAAGGGATACTTTGCAAAGTGGGAACAACATGGCACGGTTGATCTAAAGCACGAGCTGGGGCAGCTGATCGTGCTGATCGCAAACAGATTCTTAATTGGAAATGAGATCAAATAGAAAAACTTGGGAGAAGTCTCAACACTCCTCATGAAATATTTGAAAACAGCTTCCACATGATTAACTAGTTCTTCCCACACCTCCCAATACAGTCGCACCGCCGACGTGATAAAGCATGTGTAAGGCTAAGAGAAATACTCGGAGACATAGTCAGGACACGCAGAAAATCAGTTCAGCACGAGCCGGTGATTACGACGACGAAGAAGGTGATGTGCTGCAAAACTTCATCAACGCAAAATACAGCGACGGCCGATCCATGACCGATAGCGAGATCGTTGGACTACTCATCGGAATCATGTTCGCCGGCATGCACACGAGCTTGAGTACCAGCACTTGGACGGGAGCTTGCTTGCTGACCTATGAGAAGCACTTGGCAGCTGCAGTGGAAGAGCAGAAGCAAATCATTGAGCAAAGCGGGGAATTCGTAGACTACGCCATCTTGTCAAAGATGGGCACCTTGCATTGCTGCATCAGAGAGGCACTATGGCTCTATTCTCCAACACCATTGCTAATCCGACAATCACACAAGAGCTTCGCCGTTGAAACTAGAGAAGGCATGGATTATGAGATCCCCAAAGGCCACGCATTAGTGTGCTCCGTTGCACTTAGCAACAAGCTGCCTTACATCTATAAGAACCCTGATGTGTATGATCCGTTCCGGTTTGGTCCTGGAAGACGGGAGGACAAAGCGGGCGGCAAGTTATCGGACTTATTGTTTGGTGCCGGGAGGTACTCTTGCTTGGGAGAGAATTATGCTTTCATGCAAATCAAGGTGATATGGAGCTATTTGCTCAGGAACTTCGAGCTCAAGTTGATCACTCCATTCCCCGAGCAAGAGCATGAGAGAATATTGCCAGGGCCTAGAGGAAAAGTGATGGTTACTTACAGGAGAAGATCACTAGTTACTTAGCATGGACCTGAGATGATGAAGTAAGAAAATTGTATGTTATCATGTACCGTGTGGTTAATATATCCTAAATTCTTGTTGAAAAGGGAGAAGACATACTTGTGACCCAATCACGCAAATCATGTATGTACAAATAAAACATGGGCGGAGCTGGGTCGGTATTACCTGGGCAAGAAATTAGAGCCCATCGCAGCATCACATGTCCCATGTGTTTGGTAAGCTCGATGCCACGTATGTTTGCTCGCTGTTGTATATGCTCATAAAATAGAATATCCTCTCTTTCGGCAAGTGTTGCAGTGAGAAGAAAAGAGGGGATGGGAGAGATGAGAGTGCTGCAATGTGCTACTCCCTCCGATCTCTTTTAAGTGTCGGGAGAAATACACATAGAAAGAACAATTTGCTAGCTCTACTACCGACACATTTTTAGGATTAGATGGAGTATTATTTTTGGAAACCAAACTTTAAAATGAAATATCTTTTTTTTTGACGGAAACAGACAGCGCTGTTTCTTTTTTATTAGAAGAAGGCGAACAAAGTATCAGAGGTTACAAGGTCCTATTTACAACTAGCTAAGCTAGATACAGAAGCGAAAAGAAAACACTAATCAGGCTCACGAGGTCTATTTGCTAGAGCAGCAAGCCCAGCTCTACCGGCAAAACTCCAAACTGCGGCTTCATCTACTAATTTGCTGAAGACTTCGAAAGGTGTTGAGGCGAGGTTGCTAAAAGTTCGGCTGTTCCTCTCTTTCCAGATGGCCCAGCAGACCAGGTTCAGTACTGCGTTCATCGAGCGAGCGGTAGTAATCGGCTTCCCAGCAACTTGATCGAGCCACCATTTACTAAGATCTGTTGCGTCTTCAGTCTTTGGGTTCAGAGATAACTGAAGCTTGGTTTGCACCAGGTCCCAAACTTGCTTGGAGAACGGACAGAGCAGGAATAAATGCAGGCATGACTCATTGGAGAGACGGCAGAGTCTGCATATTGGGTCGCACAGCCAGCCTCTCTTAGCCATATTGTCGGCGGTGAGACAGCGGTTCAAAGAAGCTAACCAACCGAAGAACTTGCACTTAAGAGGGGCAGCAGAGTTCCACACCGTAGCGGGCAGCCAAGTTCGCGTGCGGCCTTCAAACTGAATCAGATAGGCAGACTGCACAGAGAAAACACCATTGGGCGTCCAACGCCACGTTAACGTGTCAGGCACAAGCTCATGCAAGACAACAGGCTGTAAAGCTTCCCACAGTTCCGTGAACTGGACGACGGCGAGGGGGGACATCGGCCGTTTCAGATGTCGGATCCATCTGTTCTCGGCTAAAGCATCTTTGATTGTCAAGCCATGCTTGGTGCAATGCTTGAAAAGCTCAGGCCAAGCATCTCTGAAAGAATTCTGAGCAGCCAGGCGTGTGCCAGAAAGCAGTGAGCTCGCCACTTCCAATGTGAAACTGCACCGAAGCGAAAAACAGCTGCTGAACCACAGCGTCGACAGGTAGAGGTAGTCCTAGCCAGGGCTTTTCTCTGCTCATCCAGCTTTGCCACAACCATCGAATCTTGAGAGCATTACTGTGAAGTTGCAAATTGAGAACTCCGAGTCCCCCACACTCCTTCGGAGAACAAACCAGGTCCCAATTGACAAGACATTTGCCTCCAGAGGTATGATCTTTACTGGCCCATAGGAAAGCACGGATTATCTTATTAGCTTTACGGAAGAACCACTTCGGAGCTTGAATTGCAATAAGCTGGAAAATTGGCATAGCACAAAGCACAGATATAACAAGAGTGAGTCTACCACCGGCCGAGTTGGGCAGCTTCTAGGAGGACACCTTCCAATGAGCTTGTCCAAGTGTGGTTGCATATCGCTCCGACGTAACCTACCAGTGACAAGCGGCATACCCAAGTACACAGTTGGAAAAGACCCAATTGGGCAGTCAAAATGGTTCAGCAAGGCAGTAAGGTTCAGATCTCCGCAGCGAATAGGCAGGCAGGAACTTTTGGCAAGATTGGAGTGAGACCAGTTGCCAGCCCAAAAATACGAAAAATGTGCTGCACTGTTTTAATCTCTAATGTTGTCGGGTTGATGAAGAGAGCAACATCGTCTGTGTAAAGAGAAGCCCGATACACGACTGGTTGCCTTCCAATAGGCTTAAGCAGACCACTTGTTTCGGCAGCAGCAAGACAAGCCAAGGCATTCCATAACATTGGCAAATAGCAGGGGAGAGATTGGTCTCCTGGCGCAGCCCACGACGATGCTGGATAGGGTCTGAGAGGGTGCCATGACAAGAATCTTCGCCGTAGCAGAGGAAAGTAGGAAGCTGATTAGGTTTCTGAATTTCCTGCAAAACCCCTTGCTTCCAAACTTCCAGCAAGAATT
The DNA here is from genome assembly GCA_947311845.1 of Poa pratensis. Classification (NCBI taxonomy): domain Eukaryota; kingdom Viridiplantae; phylum Streptophyta; class Magnoliopsida; order Poales; family Poaceae; genus Poa; species Poa pratensis. The sequence continues at coordinate 42,549,923 of CAMZMU010000102.1, forward strand.
CCCAGGAGACAAATCGAAGGCTTTTCCACATCTATTTTGAGGAAGAGGGAGGGGTACTTCTTGTGCTGCAGCGATTTTATCAGGCCTTGAACATAAGCGAAATTGTCATGGATGGTTTCTGCCTTTGACGAAGGCACTCTGACAGGGGCTGATGAGCTCAGCCATGCGAGGTTGAAGTCTCTTAGCAAGAACCTTAAGAACAAGCTTAACAAATCTGCTGATCAGGCAAATTGGACGAAAATCCTTCGGAGTTGCAGCATCCGGCTTCTTTGGGATTAAAATCATGGTGGCTTCATTCAGAAGTTGGAGCTTGTCGCAGGCCAGGGAGTCGAACTGGTTCACTGCAGCCATTAGGTCATGCTTGATGGTCTGCCAACAGGTACGGTAGAAAAGGCCAGAAAAAACCATCGGGCCCTGGTGCTTTGTCAGGAGAAAGATCATTGACGCTGCAAGAACTTCAGACTCAAGAATTGGGGCATCTAACTCGTGCAAAACTTCTTGAAATATCTTTTTAATTGTTAGTCCAAATTATGAATGTTTATCAGCTTTGCGTTACTCCCGTCAAAATTTCAAAACTAGATACCATATTAATAGGTTTTAACCAAATTTGTTTTGTACTTTCATAATAAGTGGTAACTTAGGATTTCAAATATTAATATTTGAGTTCTGATGCAGCGCATCCTGGCTTTCCCATGCCGGACGAAAACGCAGGTGATGCACACATTAATGAATCAACATGGACTATCCATGACTTCCTCAATGGGGGGCCTGTACATGGACTATCCAGACTTCAACATCCACCGTTGGACCTTCGTCCTACGTCGTTCACTTTACTGAAATAGAGCACATCTTAACTGAAGACGGGAACTGAAGGATAGAATAGAGAGTAGTAGGAGCTCCTGCCGGATCACCACGAAAGCCAATGCAACTACCCGTTCAAACTGATGAAAAATCTGTTCCACCAGTGCTCTAACCACACAACGGTGAAATTCCAACATGTCATGCTTCCCAATGGAACCTAGCCACGACCCACTGCTGGAGTCTCGAAGCTGAAGATGAGGACACGGCGCAGGAACTTGAAGATCCTAGAACCCGGCAACAACAACGGAGGTGAAGCTCCTCCAACTGTGAGGCACCAAATCAAGCAGGCGCATGTGCCGACTTGATCGGCGAGAAACTCCTGGCTTCCGAACAACAAGGCGCTACAGCCA
>CAMZMU010000102.1:42551146-42704364 GCA_947311845.1 Poa pratensis
ACCCCTGATAACCCACAAGTATAGGGATCGCACAGTCTTCGAGGGAAGTAAAAACCCAAATTTATTGATTCGACACAAGGGGAGACAAAGAATACTTATAAGCCTTAACAACTGAGTTGTCAATTCAGCTGCACCTGGAAAAGCACTAGTAACAGGGGTGATGTGAAAGCAGCAGTAATATAGAGCAATAGTAACAGTAACACAGCAGCAGTAACACGGAGGCAATGACACCAGAAAATAGTTGATACTACTTCTAATGACATATAGGACCAGCGAGAGCAATGATGATGACAAATGGACCGGGGTTCCCAGCTATCTACACTAGTGGTAACTTCTCCAAACAAATAACAGGTGTTGGGTGAACAAATTACAGTTGGGCAATTGATAATTGTAAGGGCATGACAATGCATGCTTATGATAAGATAAGGTTTACTGTAGTATTTAATTGGGCATTACGACAAGGTACACAGACCGCTATCCAGCATGCATCTGTGCCTAAATAATCCACCTTCCGGTTAGCATCCGCACCCCTTCCAGTATTAAGTTGCAAACAACAGATTATTGCATTAAGTATTGTGCATAATGTAAACAACACATTCATCCTTAGACAAAGCATTGCTGTTTTACCCCTAGTGGCAACAACACATCTACAACCTTAGAACTTGCTGTCACTATCCCAGGTTAAATAGAGGCTGAACCCAACTATCTAGCATAAATACTCCCTCTTGGAGATACAAGCAACTACTTGATCAGGGTAACCACAAGTACCGGAGAGCATGCAAGATCTTAAATAAACAATAGTATGATAATATGATGAACAATCTGATCATAATGTAACAATTCATCGGATCCCAACAAACACAACACCAATTACATCATATGGATCTCAATCATGTAAGGCAGCTCATGAGATCATTGTATTGAAGTACATGGGAGAGAGAGTACCAACTAGCTACAGCCAAGAACCCGTAGTCCATGGGGGAACTACTCACAAACCATCATGGAGTCGAAGTGGAGGCGGTGGAGTCGATGGAGATGGCTCCGGGGGTCAATCCCGTCCCGGCAGGGTGCCAGAACAGGAACTTCTGACCCCGAAACGAGGTCTCGCGATGGCGACGGCGCTGCGGAAGTCTTTCTGGAGTATTAGATATATAGGGTTTTCGCGTCGGGGTGACTAAATAGGCGAAGGGGCAACGTCGGTGGAGGTCCTGGGCTCCCTCCTCACCTCCGGCGCGCCTGTGGGCCCAGCGCCCAAGAGGTGGTTTGGAGGCCGTGGGCCTCCCCCTGGCTTGCCCTTCTGGCTCCGTGTGTCCCTCGGAAAAATAGGAGGTTTGGCTTTTGTTTCGTCGAATTCGAGAATATTGCCCGAACAGCTTTTCTGGAACCAAAAACAGCAGAAAACAGGAACTGGCACTGTGGCATCTTGTTAATAGGTTAGTCCCAGAAAATGTATAATAATGATATATAATGCATATAAAACATGTGACAATGATACATAAAACAAGCATGAAACATCAGAAATTATAGATACGTTGGAGACGTATCAAGCATCCCCAAGCTTAGTTCCTACTCGTCCTCGAGTAGGTAAACGATAAAAAAAAATAATTTCTGAAGTGACATGCTACCAACATAATCTTGATCCAATAATAATGTAAGGCATGTGAGCTGAGATCAAATCATTCAAAGCAAATGTCTATAGTTGATATAAGAGATAATAAAGCAAGAGTCAAACAAGCTAAAAGTTTTCATGAACTATCGCTTTAAAGACATGAAACCGTACAAGGTTCATTAAAGATGGTTTAAGTATCCAGCGTAGAAGTTCTATCCTTCAATCCAAGCATCAAGCAAATTTTCATAACATAGAAGGATTCAGCCAAGTAAACATAAACATGAACGTCATGAATCAACTGTTTCGAAGTCTACTCAACCGGTGAGCGCAAGCATTTGGTATTGGCACCAGGATGTTATGGCAAAGAGAACATTAATGGGGGTTTGGAAGGCCAATGGAAGAAAGTCTCACAAAGCTATAAGTGATCATTAGACAAGAGGAAGTCTTATAATCGAAGCTATGTAAGGAGTAGTGATTGCCATGCAACGGATGCACATAGAGCTATATGTGTATGAAAGCTCTCCAATGGAACTAGTGGGGGTGCATCCAACTTGGTTGCTCATGAAGACCTAGAGCACTTTTGAGGAAGCTCATCATTGGAATATACAACCCAAGTTCTATAGTGTAAATTCCCCACATAGTTATACTAGTAGAACATGAAAACTCTCTCACATGGAGTATAGGTGCTAAACATGAGCACAAATGATGACTATGAATACTGCAGGTGCTAAACATGAGCACAAGTGTGGATAAAGGATAGTAATGTTGCCCCCTTTTTCTTTATTCTTTTTTTTTCTTTTTTCCTTTTTTTTTTTTTTTCTTTTTCTGTTTCTCTTTTCGATGGCCACATAGCACTTTTCACTTTCAGGGGCAACATTCTAATATGACAACACACTTTTTGGTACATATAACTCATAACGAACAAGACATGATGTATGAAACTGTATGCCTCTGCCAGTGTAGCAGGATATGCAATGATCTAGCGTAACATGGGTAAACCACACATCAGCTGTATAGAATCATGCAAAGCAATATATAAGTGATGAATGACAACAAGTCATGTAATGTAAATGGAAGTTGCATGGCAATATATCTCGGAACAGCTATGGAAATGCTGTGGTAGGTAGGTATGGTGGTTGTTTTGAGGAAGATGTATAGGCTTATGTGTAGGAGAACAAGAGGAAGTCCTCCCACGGGGTTGGATGTACCGGCGAAGTATGCACAACTCTCAATGTGAGCAGAAGGCAATGCACCGCAAGAGGCTAGCAAATTTGGATGGTGGAAGTGCCAAAAACCGTAGCTTAACATTAGTCAAAAAGAACTCACAAGTTTATTGCAAACAACTAGCAGGTTCAACATTAAGAGCATGATTAAAATTCACTCCAAGAAGGGCCGTTCACGGCGGCACAAGTACCCCGTTAGATCCCTCGACCTTCAGCACAACTTAGTTACTACTTGAATTTCAGACATGGAAAGCTATCAAGTCCAACTACACCTTCAACAATTTTAGAGTTTGTAGTACGGTACAAGCTTAAAGACAACAATCCACTAATGATTTTAACTTAATTAACCAGCAAGCTTTACCATCTAAATACCTCAAAACGTTTGCAAAGAATCAGATTATCAAAGTTCAATGATCTACAAGATTATGCAAGTTTTTCATTATACCACTACCACATGCAAAAATTTCTGGACCAACACATCAACCAAGCAACTCTCCAAAAATATAAGTGAAGCAAGAGAGTACTTTCTATAAAATAACTAATAGCTCTGAACAAGAGATACATGAAAACCAAGAGCTAGAAGCTAAACAGTGCGAAAATGAATACTCAACAAATATAAGTGAAGAATAGGAGTATTCAAATGAAAAAGCGGAGCGTGTCTCTCTCCCAAACAAGATAGATAGGATCCGACATTGATATGATCAGAGAATAAAACTAAAAACTAAACACAAAGACGCTCCAAGAACAGCACATATGATGTGACCGAATTAAAATATAGTTTCACTAGAGATGACCTGATAAGTTGATGATGAAGAAGGGGATGCCTTGGGCATCCCCAAGCTTAGATGCTTGAGTCTTCTTGAAATATGCTTGGGTGACCCACGGGGGCATCCCCAAGCTTAGGCTCTTCACTCTTCTTGATCACAATATCATCCTTCCCTCTTGACCCTTGAAAACTTCTGCCACACCAAACTTCTCATAAACTTCATTAGAGGGGTTAGTACTCAAAAACATTAATCCACTTTTGGTTCTGTAGTGACACATTGCAATACTCAATAAAACATTAGCTACAGCCCTCCACGTCTAGAAAGCCTTACTTAAAGTCCACAAGAGACAATGCAAAAAACAGAGACAGAATCTGTCAAAACAGAACAGCCAGTAAAGACGAATTTTTTCGAGGTACTTCCGTTGCTCAAATCGGAAAAAGTGAAGTTAATGAAAGATGCGTACATATCTGAGGAAGATGCGTGATTTTTTATAGAATTTTTCGAGTTTTCTCCAGGGAGAAAAGCTCAAATTCGTGACAGCTAAAAATCTGTCCCTGCGCAGAAATCCAAATCTAGCATCATCTAATCATTAAAGGCTCTTCTTGGCACAACAATTCAAAAATAAAGATACAAAGGAGTTGTTACAGAAGTAAGCAAGCTCCTTGACTCAAAAAGCAAAAGAAAAATTACAGAAATAACATGGGTTGTCTCCCAAGAGCGCTTTTCTTTAATGCCTTTTAGCTAGGCTTGATAGTTTTAATGATGCTCTCATGAAAATAGAAAATGAAGCAAAAGGAGCATCAAGAAGCAAATTCAAAACACATTTAAGTCTAACCCACTTCCTATGCATAGGAAACTTGTACACAAATAAATTCATATAGAACAAAGTGACAAGCATAGGAAGATAAAACAAGAGTAACTTCAAAAGTTTCAGCATATAGAGAGGTGTTTTAGTACCATGAAATTTCTACAACCATTTTCCTCTCTCATAATAATTTTCAGTAGCATCATGAATAAACTCAACAATATAACTATCACACAAAGCATGCTTTTCATGATCTACAAACACATATTTTTATAAGCTCATAATAGTGGGATTAAAAATTTCGAACCCACATGTAACAATTTTATAACAAGATGATTGATCACTCTCAAATATATGGGACGCCTAGATAAAGTCAAGACTTCTCCAATCCCATTTTCATTAGTGGTACAGTCAATATTATCAAGTAACATAGGACCATCATCTAGAGCTTTATCATAAACATTTTCTAAGCAAAACTCTTTAGTACCATGCATTTCGATATCAGCCACAAATAAAGGATTATCATAAGATTTATCAAAATAGCATGGATTATCATATATAACAGTAGCATAATTATTCTCACAAGTTTTACTCATAGGAAAAATTTCAAGAGAATCAACAGGAACATAACATTCATCCTCCTTGGGTAAGCATGGAGGGCAATCAAATAATGTAAGAGATGAAGAGTTACTCTCATTAGAAGGTAGGCATGGGTAGCTAATCCATTCTTCCTCCTTTTGTTCATCACTCTCCTCCTCTTTTTCATCTAATGAGCTTTCAGGTTCAGCAATTTCTTCTTCCACAGGTTCCTGCAAATTGTGAGTGCATTCTTGTGCATTAATGAGTCTCTCTTTGTAATCAATGATATAAGGATTATTGCTGTAATGTTCTATGCAATAATCAAGGATAGAAGAGACATAATCTTTAAGGTCCTTACAAGCAATACAAGTTTCATAATTTTTAGCCATGAAAGATTCTATCTCAGAGGCTCCCATAAATAAAACAAATTGTTCTACTTCTTCGAACCCAAGATGAATATAGTTATTCCAATGATAGTTCACAATTAAAACTTCTTCACTAAACACATTGGAATTTAAGATGTTTAGTATCCTGTTTAGAGCAACAGTTTATATCATGGCGTTTAAGCAAGATATTAGCAATTGTATTCAACTTTTCTAACACAGCACTCATGACTTCACCCTTTTTTGATTCTCTATACTTCATATATAATTTATAAGCTCCTATAGGTTGTGGGTTCTTCCATAACAACAGTTTTTAATTTTTTGGTTTTTCAAATTTTTATGGATTTTCGATTTATAAGAAAAACAAAACAAACAAAAATAAACTAAACAAAAGTAAACTAAGCAAAACAAAACTAAACAAAAATAAACTAAGCACAAATAAACTAGCAAAAATAAACTAGACAAGACAAAAAAAAAATAAAAACAGAGAGAGAGGTAGAGTGTACTCCCCAGGTGAACTTATGAGTAGAGCTATGCTCCCCGGCAACGGCGCCAGAAAATAGTCTTGATAACCCACAAGTATAGGGGATCGCAACAGTCTTCGAGGGAAGTAAAACCCAAATTTATTGATTCGACACAAGGGGAGACAAAGAATACTTATAAGCCTTAACAACTGAGTTGTCAATTCAGCTGCACCTGGAAAAGCACTAGTAACAGGGGTGATGTGAAAGCAGCAGTAATATGAGAGCAATAGTAACAGTAACACAGCAGCAGTAACACGGAGGCAATGGCACCAGAAAATAGTTGATACTACTTCTAATGACATATAGGACCAGAGAGCAATGATGATGACAAATGGACCGGGGTTCCCAGCTATCTACACTAGTGGTAACTCTCCAAACAAATAACAGGTGTTGGGTGAACAAATTACAGTTGGGCAATTGATAATTGTAAGGGCATGACAATGCATGCTTATGATAAGATAAGGTTTACTGTAGTATTTAATTGGGCATTACGACAAGGTACACAGACCGCTATCCAGCATGCATCTGTGCCTAAATAATCCACCTTCCGGTTAGCATCCGCACCCCTTCCAGTATTAAGTTGCAAACAACAGATTATTGCATTAAGTATTGTGCATAATGTAAACAACACATTCATCCTTAGACAAAGCATTGCTGTTTTACCCCTAGTGGCAACAACACATCTACAACCTTAGAACTTGCTGTCACTATCCCAGGTTAAATAGAGGTGAACCCAACTATCTAGCATAAATACTCCCTCTTGGAGATACAAGCAACTACTTGATCAGGGTAACCACAAGTACCGGAGAGCATGCAAGATCTTAAATAAACAATAGTATGATAATATGATGAACAATCTGATCATAATGTAACAATTCATCGGATCCCAACAAACACAACACCAATTACATCATATGGATCTCAATCATGTAAGGCAGCTCATGAGATCATTGTATTGAAGTACATGGGAGAGAGAGTACCAACTAGCTACAGCCAAGAACCCGTAGTCCATGGGGGAACTACTCACAAACCATCATGGAGTCGAAGTGGAGGCGGTGGAGTCGATGGAGATGGCTCCGGGGGTCAATCCCCGTCCCGGCAGGGTGCCAGAACAGGAACTTCTGACCCCCGAAACGAGGTCTCGCGATGGCGACGGCGCTGCGGAAGTCTTTCTGGAGTATTGAGATTATATAGGGTTTTCGCGTCGGGGTGACTAAATAGGCGAAGGGGCAACGTCGGTGGAGGTCCTGGGCTCCCTCCTCACCTCCGCGCGCTGTGGGCCCAGCCGCAAGAGGTGGTTTGGAGGCCGTGGGCCTCCCCCTGGCTTGCCCTTCTGGCTCCGTGTCCCTCGGAAAAATAGGAGGTTTGGCTTTTGTTTCGTCGAATTCCGAGAATATTGCCCGAACAGCTTTTCTGGAACCAAAAACAGCAGAAAACAGGAACTGGCACTGTGGCATCTTGTTAATAGGTTAGTCCCAGAAAATGTATAATAATGATATATAATGCATATAAAACATGTGACAATGATACATAAAACAAGCATGAAACATCAGAAATTATAGATACGTTGGAGACGTATCACCCCCGCCTGCGCTACCCTCACTTCCAGTCCAGGCGAGCGCCGCCCGACGACAGCGACGACGACAGCGGCGACTACGACGACTACGAGGAAGAGTATTATAGGCCTAGGCAGGAGTATGACTAACCTGAGCCACATCGTTGGTTAGGACAAATGGTTCGTCTATGTACGACGACGACGTGTAAAATGTTTGTCTATCTACGACGACGATCGTGTAAAATGTATTCTTTATATCTGCATTTCCAACTAATGATCTTTAGCATCTGAATAAGTAATCTGGTTTTGAGTTAGTTATGCAAAAGATAAATGAATTAATAATTTTTATCTGGTTTCTTTTGCGGGCTTGTGAGCTGTTGTATTAAACATTTTATTAGTAGCTATTTTTTTGCCATGGGATTTTACAACACCAAAAATAGAATTAACTGAAATTGTTCTGCATTTTACAACACCAAACATTCATCTTACAAATATAGGTTCACTGAAATTGTTCTGCATTTACTTCTGCTTACGGATTATTTGTCGAATTTCGACTTACGAATTTAAAGATATGAATGTATCCATATTAAATTGAAAATGACAATAATAATGTAAAAATGGTTTTGAATTAGTTATTCAGATTCAAACACTTTTCATGTTGAAAGTTTTGTCAATTCAAAATATGCCATAAAGTTAATGCATTTTTTAATTGAAAATGGCAAAATGGTTAATAGTTTGTATAGTTAGAATAATTATTTTAGAAAACAGAAAATGGTTTCGGATTATTTATTCAAATTTAAACATTTTCATGTTGAAAGTCTTTTCAGATTCAAAACCATTTGAAATTCATATTCAAACACCTAAATAAGAAAAAAAGGCGGGAACAACATTTCAGAACTGAAAAGTTCGAAATAATTTTGAAAAAGGACTCTTTGGTCCCGGTTGCGACCAAGAACCGGGACCAATGAGTCCATGGACGCGCCACGGGATCTGGCATTAACTGACCCACTCATTGGTCCCGGTTGCTGGCAAGAACCGGGACCAAAGAGGCATTGGTCCCGGTTCTTGGCAGCAACCGGGACCAATGAGTGCTGCTATAACTGCCCGTGCCCTTTCTTCTTCCCCATTCACCCAAATCGACTAAGGACCGGAGAGAAGCGCGACGCGGAGCGAAACGACGCCGGCAGGCTTCCCGACCTCCGCGCCGCGCCCCCACGCTGCGCCCCGCCGTCGCCGTCGACGTCCGCCGCGCCTGGACGGCCGCGCCACCTCCTCCACGCGCCACCTCTCCTCCACGGCCGCCCCCCCCCCCCCGCTCGCGCCCTCCACGGCCGCCCCCACGCCGTCGACGCCGCCCCCGACGCCGCGCCGCCCCAACGCCGTCGACACGTCTCGCGCCCCCGACGCCGGCCGCACGCCCACACCCCTGCCCTTCCCTGACGCCGCCTCGCCGTCCCTGCCGATCGATCCCGGTCGCCGTCGCCGCTACGTGTACACGTACGGTACTAGTTGAAGTGTTAGCCAATTTACAATGTATATTTCGCATGTTTTTGGATCCCTGGTGATTTTTTTTTTGTACAATGTATATTTGTTGTTCACCAAAATGTTAGCCAATTTACAGTGTTTAAATATGTTTTTATTTTGTTGTAGATAGGTAGCATTTTTTGTGAGCATTTTTGAAATATTTTGTAGAATGTTTAAATATGTAGTAGTTTGTAATGGTCGATCATGTATGAATATTCGCCCAAATGTTGGCAAAATTCGTGTTTGCAAACATGTTTTTTTTATTTTGTAATGAACAGGTAGTATTTGTTTTTGAGCATTTTTTATATATTTTGTAGAATATTCAAATATGTAGTAGTTTGTAATGGTCAATCATGTTTGTATTTCGGCGTCAATATTTAGTTGGAATTAGAAGAAATGCACTTGAATTACATCTAAATGGTGAAAGTTTTAAAATTTGAATTTCGGTCTTATGGCATAAATAGTTAATGTTTTTTTATGTTAATGCTCATATGCTTGTCATATTTTTTAACACGGTGGTGGGAGAAATTCAAATTTGAAGCTGTGGTGGGAGAAAAGTTAACGAGTTTACGATACTAGTTTACGGGTTTACGAGTTTACGATACTAGTTCCGACCTTTACGAGTTTACGATACTACTTTACGAGTTTACGATACTAGTTTACGGGTTTACGAGTTTCCGATACTAGTTCTGACCTTTACGAGTTTATGATACTACTTTACGAGTTTACGATACTAGTTCCGACCTATACGAGTTTACGAGTTTACGATACTAGTTCATGTGGTCCGATACGAGTTTACGATATGTGTTAGCAAAAATTTTGTGGGTAGATGTATCTTGACATATGGAACAAGTTACCCAACTAAAGTTTTGTGCATTGTTCTTAATTTGCAGAAACTATGGAACGAGACGAAAATCAGGAAAACATCCTCGAGGATATAATCCGCGGGCCGGAAGATGTTGCCGATGTCACCTCGCAGTTTTTGAACAACTCCGGTGAGGGAGATGAGTCTCTCAACCGAAGAGACGGCTCCGGTGAGGTAGAACCCGACGGCTAGGGTGAGGGAGAAGTCGGCGAGGGAGAAGCCGACGAGGGAGAAGCCGAAGGCTCCGGTGGAACATTAAATGTTGCAAACTCTGGCGAGGTGCATATACATATATTAATGAAGCCGAAGATTGTATTAATTAAGCCTCTGCTGTCTATATACATATATTAACGCTCTTTCTTCTTTTAGCCCTCCGGATCGAGCAAATCTTCTGTAAGGACAAAACGAGGCCCAGCCAAAAAGTTGGGCAACCAAGAAAGGTACAGGATCGAAAAAGTCGCTGAAGACGGCACACCGACTGCTCCCCCTGATGTTAAAAATAAAATGGTAAAGCAATGCGGAGTTCTTGTTAGGGACTACATCCCGATCACCGTTCGAGAATGGCATCAGCCAAAGGAGGGAGGAGTAAGATATGTCGGCGAGGTGGGCAAAGAAAGACTTTGGAGAAAGCTCATGCTTAATTTCACCCTGCCGGCGCCAGAGGTGGATCCAGATGAGGAGGATCCAAATGAGGCAGAAAAGATTGCCCGGCAAAACATGGAGCAAAAAGTCAAGGACTGGGCTCTTAAGAAGATGGCCGAGCTATTCAAGAACTGGAAGAAAAGATTGAACAGCGAGTTTGTCGAGAAAAATAAGACTCCGGACTTCGATAAAGGGTATGAGAAGATAAGGGACGACTGGGAAGAATTTGTGCCGTACAAGAAATCGGAGGAAGCTCAGGAAAAGTCTGCAAAAAATAAGGCAAATGCTGCTAAAAATATCTACCACCATACTATGGGGCCTGGTGGCTACGCCTTTAGCATGCCTAAGTGGGAGAAACTTGAGGCGGACCTGCTGGCTAAAGGGATCACTCCAGAGCCACTCGCATGGATCGAACGGGCAAGAAATTGGTTTTACGGGCATGGGGCCACGTTGGACGCAGAAGGGAAGTGCATATATAACAGAAGACACAAAGATAATCCCCTACTACCCATCGAAGGCATTAGAAATGCAGTAAAGGATGTTGCAGAGGGACGGTTCATTCCCGATAGAGAGGATGACGAGCTCACACGCGCCCTTGGGAATGAGGAACACGACGGACGAACACGAGGCGTACCAGGCTCCAAGCCCAAGACAATTGCGATTCCCGAGCACAGGAAGAAATTTCCTGATAGAAGCCATCAGAGGAGAAAGGAAAGGGAGGCAATGGAAGCACGCGCTGCTGCAGACCGGCTGCGTAATATAGAAGAAGAATTAAAGCGGCAGAAGGATCAAATTGCCGCACTTAGCCAGCAAGGTACTAGCGGCCAATCTCAGCGGCACATGATAGAAGCTGCATGCGATGGTACCGGCAGCCCATCGAATCGGAAAAGCAGCGTGGCTTCCACGGAGCTCCAGGATGGTACTGATGATGCAGTGACGGTGGCTCCACTCCGTCGCTACCCAGTGGATGATATCACGGAGAGCACAACTTGTGAGCTGCGTGTGAAAGTTTTTAACTTAACCATGAAGGTGGCGGTCGGCTATGCCGTACCAATTGGACCTAATCCAACTTACCATTTCTCTCTGGTTCCAAATGGCTACGCTGTTGTCGGGGTGGATGAAGTGATGAAAGATTTTGAGGAGCTGAAGCTGGAACACCCTGCAGGTGAAGATGGGGAGGTGCTTGAACTTGGAGAAGCCAAGAAAGCGACCATTCTATGGCCAAAGGAATTCATCGTGCTTCCGAACTGGCAGCCAAGGCCATCGACTCCTCACCAGTCTCCAGCGCAACAGTCCTCTTCACCGCCTCAGCAGTGTCCAGCGCAACAGTCCTCTTCACCGCCTCACTAGTCTCCAGCGCAGCCGTCTCCGCCGCCGCGTCAGCCGTCTCCGCCCACCGCTGGTACTATGAGGGTAAGCGATCACCGAAACGTAAAAGGTCGCCCCTCCCAAAAGTACCTCATAAGAATCTTCCCATGAGACCTTATGACTATACGGTGGAGGAAAATGCCGCGAGCGCAACTGCCGAACATAAAGAGTGGTTGGCTAGCCTGAAGAAGCCGAAAGCGGCAGAGTTCCCCTCCACCCCAGAAGAAAAAGCCGCCGTCTTCAAAATGCTGAAGATCCTTGAACAACCCCCGCCAAGGCTGACACCAGACTATGACCGCCAGATTCGCAAGTCGGTTTAGGCAAATAAGGAGCGGTCGAAGAGTAGTAGTGCAAGCGGGAAAGGGAAATCAGTTCCCCAGCTAGGAGAACAGAAAAAGCAGTCGTGCCCCCGCTCAAAGTGTTTTCCAATACCGAGGAGGGGTCGAGCACAGGTGCAGTCCACGTCGATCCTGAGTTTGTTGCAATCTACGGAGAAGCGGCCGCTGCTCAGGGCATGTCTATTCAGGACTACTTAGCACAATTAGAAGTGTTCCAGGAAGTAGCATACACTTACCGGCATGGGCATACTCTCGTCAAACCTGAGCTTGTCAACGGTCTACCAACAAAAATGCGAAGATTGCATAAGTGGTACATGCGAGCCTGTGAGGAAGGAGCAAACTGGATCTACGTGGCCTATGGAAACGAGCATTACGGGCATGGAAATGGCGTCGTAATGATTGAATTTTCTGAATTATTTCAGTTATACCAACAAGACGCCATCGACAAAGCTATCCTCGTGCCTATTGTCTGTAAGTATTATTTCTGTAATTAAGTCTCTAGCTAGCTCAGCTCGTTCATTGCATGTATAATCTTACTCATCACTATATTAATTATGCAGAATGAAGATTCTCCAATGCAAAAGAGGACAAATCTATGACATTGGGTTCATTGACCCATATTACATTCATCAAGTATCTCTCCAACGTCACTACAACGACACAGAGGATAACTTGGTAAGGGTGTTAAGGTTTAACGAAACCAAAAGGGAAATACTATTTCCTTACAACTACGGGTGAGTGTTACTGTCTTGTACACATTCTATTTCGCTTACTCAATGTTAAGTGTATAATTGATGACTTTATGCATGCGCAGCTTCCACTTTATTCTGCTAATCATTAAACCTGACAAAGGAGTAGTACTTGTCATGGACTCGAAACGTAAACCCCTTGAGGAGTGGGCGGACATGCAGGAATGCCTCTAAGGATAATTTCAATCATTATGGCACTATATCGGCAACTTTCCGTTCATTCCCTGGTAGCAAGCAATTAATATATAACTCATTTATTCATTTTCTTTGCCGGACAGGGCTTGGAAACGGTTCACCGCCAAGGCTAGGGGTATTTGGGCAGAGGAGCTTACATTTGAACAAATAAGTGTAAGTTATCATGCTTGATTATTATTCCATGCATCTCTTTGATTTTAGTTTCAATACCATTATCATGCTTGATTATTATTTTGATTGAACTCTGTTCTCGTAAAGTGCTTGAGGCAGGAACATGGGAATAATTTATGTGGATTCTATGTTTGCGAGTTCATTCGCCAGACGACCCAAGAGCGATCCAAGAGCCGGTTCTTAGAACAACTTGAAGTACGTAAACAATATTCGCAATTTTAGTTTATTGCCATCAATTGTGTTTAGTTTCATTCATATATATTGACCCCTTCTTTAAATTAGATCGAACGGTTGCGGGACGGTCTTCTACCACAAGATCGCGTACGAGCAATTCAAGAGGAAATTGCGGGATTCTTAGATGCAGATGTCCTAGATCCGAAGGGACAATTATATGCATCGGTTCAAATGCGAGTGTAAAAGAGATGTATATATGCATGAAACTCGTGTGTACATTTAATATGTTCCACCAAGCACGACGAATGAGCTGTGTGTAATATATTCATGACGATGATGTGTAATAGTGGTTCCTTCATTGCTGTATGTAGTACCATGCATCGAATTGAGTGCGAGATGGAGAGCCGGCGAGTGAGAGATGAGCCGGCGAGTAGTACCTGCACAGAAATATCGAAGCTTGGCCTCGATATGCCGGCGAGTGAGAGATGGAGAGCACGTCGGCGATGCGAAGAAGGGGGAGACGACGGAGGCACCGCGAGAGGGAGAGGGGGCACCGCGAGAGGGGGCACCGGCGAGAGGGAGACCCTAAACAAGAACCGGGACCAATGAGTCTCCCCCCACGCCCAGCCAGAACTGGCCACGTGGGCACCCATTGGTCCCGGTTTGTGGCCCAACCGGAACTAGCATTAGTCCCGATTGGCCAGTCTCGGTTGGGCAACCGGGACTGATGGCCCAGCCGAACCGGGACCACAGGCCCTTTTTCTACCAGTGTCAGCGTGGACTTGGCTACCAGGAATGAGCAGATCCGATTTTGTATCAAGGCAATGAAGCCGGCCAGCTTCCAAGGAGACGTACATTTCATGGTTCGTGAACTAGAGGTAATTTTTTTCTTGAGAAAGTAGCAGCTCTGGATTTTTTTTTATACTATTAGAACAAAAAAAACTAGGCCCAGAAATCATGGGTGTAGTACAACAGTATACTATGTCCCAAAAAACTAATCAGAGTGAAAACTTATATATGTGACTATACAAAAAATAACAAGTGGTAGCAGATATATATGGACATCTGACAAGGGACAGGCGTGATCGCCTTTTCTTTGCCGGGTGTGGGCAAAAGGCATTCGGCGAACACTTCGCCGGCTCCCTCGACAAAAGGCACTCGGCGAAGATTTTTGCCGAGTGTCCATCGCCGAGTGCCTCCCTCGGAGACGCGTTTGCCGAGATTGATTCCAGCCTTCGCCGAGTTTTTTGCCCACCCGGCGAAGGAGTTGATTCCAGTAGTGATATGAGCATAAGATTAATTGAAATTCATCTTTTTTCACTCAACCTGATGATACGGTAGATATCTCCTGCTCATTTACATGCACACAACCTGATTATAGATGCCAAGCTCCTTCATTTTAATTGATTTTGATTGTTATGACCTATTTAGTTACCCCAGCCTGTCGCTTTACCATTATTGGTTGTTGGTATTTTTTGTTTACACATACATATATATTTTAGTATTTTTGCATGAAGGGATACTTTGCAAAGTGGGAACAACATGGCACGGTTGATCTAAAGCACGAGCTGGGGCAGCTGATCGTGCTGATCGCAAACAGATTCTTAATTGGAAATGAGATCAAATAGAAAAACTTGGGAGAAGTCTCAACACTCCTCCATGAAATATTTGAAAACAGCTTCCACATGATTAACTAGTTCTTCCCACACCTCCCAATACAGTCGCACCGCCGACGTGATAAAGCATGTGTAAGGCTAAGAGAAATACTCGGAGACATAGTCAGGACACGCAGAAAAATCAGTTCAGCACGAGCCGGTGATTACGACGACGAAGAAGGTGATGTGCTGCAAAACTTCATCAACGCAAAATACAGCGACGGCCGATCCATGACCGATAGCGAGATCGTTGGACTACTCATCGGAATCATGTTCGCCGGGCATGCACACGAGCTTGAGTACCAGCACTTGGACGGGAGCTTGCTTGCTGACCTATGAGAAGCACTTGGCAGCTGCAGTGGAAGAGCAGAAGCAAATCATTGAGCAAAGCGGGGAATTCGTAGACTACGCCATCTTGTCAAAGATGGGCACCTTGCATTGCTGCATCAGAGAGGCACTATGGCTCTATTCTCCAACACCATTGCTAATCCGACAATCACACAAGAGCTTCGCCGTTGAAACTAGAGAAGGCATGGATTATGAGATCCCCAAAGGCCACGCATTAGTGTGCTCCGTTGCACTTAGCAACAAGCTGCCTTACATCTATAAGAACCCTGATGTGTATGATCCGTTCCGGTTTGGTCCTGGAAGACGGGAGGACAAAGCGGGCGGCAAGTTATCGGACTTATTGTTTGGTGCCGGGAGGTACTCTTGCTTGGGAGAGAATTATGCTTTCATGCAAATCAAGGTGATATGGAGCTATTTGCTCAGGAACTTCGAGCTCAAGTTGATCACTCCATTCCCCGAGCAAGAGCATGAGAGAATATTGCCAGGGCCTAGAGGAAAAGTGATGGTTACTTACAGGAGAAGATCACTAGTTACTTAGCATGGACCTGAGATGATGAAGTAAGAAAATTGTATGTTATCATGTACCGTGTGGTTAATATATCCTAAATTCTTGTTGAAAAGGGAGAAGACATACTTGTGACCCAATCACGCAAATCATGTATGTACAAATAAAACATGGGCGGAGCTGGGTCGGTATTACCTGGGCAAGAAATTAGAGCCCATCGCAGCATCACATGTCCCATGTGTTTGGTAAGCTCGATGCCACGTATGTTTGCTCGCTGTTGTATATGCTCATAAAATAGAATATCCTCTCTTTCGGCAAGTGTTGCAGTGAGAAGAAAAGAGGGGATGGGAGAGATGAGAGTGCTGCAATGTGCTACTCCCTCCGATCTCTTTTAAGTGTCGGGAGAAATACACATAGAAAGAACAATTTGCTAGCTCTACTACCGACACATTTTTAGGATTAGATGGAGTATTATTTTTGGAAACCAAACTTTAAAATGAAATATCTTTTTTTTTGACGGAAACAGACAGCGCTGTTTCTTTTTTATTAGAAGAAGGCGAACAAAGTATCAGAGGTTACAAGGTCCTATTTACAACTAGCTAAGCTAGATACAGAAGCGAAAAGAAAACACTAATCAGGCTCACGAGGTCTATTTGCTAGAGCAGCAAGCCCAGCTCTACCGGCAAAACTCCAAACTGCGGCTTCATCTACTAATTTGCTGAAGACTTCGAAAGGTGTTGAGGCGAGGTTGCTAAAAGTTCGGCTGTTCCTCTCTTTCCAGATGGCCCAGCAGACCAGGTTCAGTACTGCGTTCATCGAGCGAGCGGTAGTAATCGGCTTCCCAGCAACTTGATCGAGCCACCATTTACTAAGATCTGTTGCGTCTTCAGTCTTTGGGTTCAGAGATAACTGAAGCTTGGTTTGCACCAGGTCCCAAACTTGCTTGGAGAACGGACAGAGCAGGAATAAATGCAGGCATGACTCATTGGAGAGACGGCAGAGTCTGCATATTGGGTCGCACAGCCAGCCTCTCTTAGCCATATTGTCGGCGGTGAGACAGCGGTTCAAAGAAGCTAACCAACCGAAGAACTTGCACTTAAGAGGGGCAGCAGAGTTCCACACCGTAGCGGGCAGCCAAGTTCGCGTGCGGCCTTCAAACTGAATCAGATAGGCAGACTGCACAGAGAAAACACCATTGGGCGTCCAACGCCACGTTAACGTGTCAGGCACAAGCTCATGCAAGACAACAGGCTGTAAAGCTTCCCACAGTTCCGTGAACTGGACGACGGCGAGGGGGGACATCGGCCGTTTCAGATGTCGGATCCATCTGTTCTCGGCTAAAGCATCTTTGATTGTCAAGCCATGCTTGGTGCAATGCTTGAAAAGCTCAGGCCAAGCATCTCTGAAAGAATTCCTGAGCAGCCAAGGCGTGTGCCAGAAAGCAGTGAGCTCGCCACTTCCAATGTGAAACTGCACCGAAGCGAAAAACAGCTGCTGAACCACAGCGTCGACAGGTAGAGGTAGTCCTAGCCAGGGCTTTTCTCTGCTCATCCAGCTTTGCCACAACCATCGAATCTTGAGAGCATTACTGTGAAGTTGCAAATTGAGAACTCCGAGTCCCCCACACTCCTTCGGAGAACAAACCAGGTCCCAATTGACAAGACATTTGCCTCCAGAGGTATGATCTTTACTGGCCCATAGGAAAGCACGGATTATCTTATTAGCTTTACGGAAGAACCACTTCGGAGCTTGAATTGCAATAAGCTGGAAAATTGGCATAGCACAAAGCACAGATATAACAAGAGTGAGTCTACCACCGGCCGAGTTGGGCAGCTTCTAGGAGGACACCTTCCGAATGAGCTTGTCCAAGTGTGGTTGCATATCGCTCCGACGTAACCTACCAGTGACAAGCGGCATACCCAAGTACACAGTTGGAAAAGACCCAATTGGGCAGTCAAAATGGTTCAGCAAGGCAGTAAGGTTCAGATCTCCGCAGCGAATAGGCAGGCAGGAACTTTTGGCAAGATTGGAGTGGAGACCAGTTGCCAGCCCAAAAATACGAAAAATGTGCTGCACTGTTTTAATCTCTAATGTTGTCGGGTTGATGAAGAGAGCAACATCGTCTGTGTAAAGAGAAGCCCGATACACGACTGGTTGCCTTCCAATAGGCTTAAGCAGACCACTTGTTTCGGCAGCAGCAAGACAAGCAGCAAGGCATTCCATAACATTGGCAAATAGCAGGGGAGAGATTGGGTCTCCCTGGCGCAGCCCACGACGATGCTGGATAGGGTCTGAGAGGGTGCCATTGACAAGAATCTTCGCCGTAGCAGAGGAAAGTAGGAAGCTGATTAGGTTTCTGAATTTCCTGCCAAAACCCCTTGCTTCCAGAACTTCCAGCAAGAATTCCCAGGAGACAGAATCGAAGGCTTTTTCCACATCTATTTTGAGGAAGAGGGAGGGGTACTTCTTGTGCTGCAGCGATTTTATCAGGCCTTGAACATAAGCGAAATTGTCATGGATGGTTCTGCCTTTGACGAAGGCACTCTGACAGGGGCTGATGAGCTCAGCCATGCGAGGTTGAAGTCTCTTAGCAAGAACCTTAAGAACAAGCTTAACAAATCTGCTGATCAGGCAAATTGGACGAAAATCCTTCGGAGTTGCAGCATCCGGCTTCTTTGGGATTAAAATCATGGTGGCTTCATTCAGAAGTTGGAGCTTGTCGCAGGCCAGGGAGTCGAACTGGTTCACTGCAGCCATTAGGTCATGCTTGATGGTCTGCCAACAGGTACGGTAGAAAAGGCCAGAAAAACCATCGGGCCCTGGTGCTTTGTCAGGAGAAAGATCATTGATCGCTGCAAGAACTTCAGACTCAAGAATTGGGGCATCTAACTCGTGCAAGAACTTCAGGTTGAAATATCTTTTTAATTGTTAGTCCAAATTATGAATGTTTATCAGCTTTGCGTTACTCCCGTCAAAATTTCAAAACTAGATACCATATTAATAGGTTTTAACCAAATTTGTTTTGTACTTTCATAATATAGTGGTAACTTAGGATTTCAAAATATTAATATTTGAGTTCTGATGCAGCGCATCCTGCGCTCCCATGCCGGACGAAAACGCAGGTGATGCACACATTAATGAATCAAACATGGACTATCCATGACTTCCTCAATGGGGGGCCTGTACATGGACTATCCATGACTTCAACATCCACCGTTGGACCTTCGTCCTACGTCGTTCACTTTACTGAAATAGAGCACATCTTAACTGAAGACGGGAACTGAAGGATAGAATAGAGAGTAGTAGGAGCTCCTGCCGGATCACCACGAAAGCCAATGCAACTACCCGTTCAAACTGATGAAAAATCTGTTCCACCAGTGCTCTAACCCGACAACGGTGAAATTCCAACATGTCATGCTTCCCAATGGAACCTAGCCACGACCCACTGCTGGAGTCTCGAAGCTGAAGATGAGGACACGGCGCAGGAACTTGAAGATCCTAGAACCCGGCAACAACAACGGAGGTGAAGCCTCCTCCAACTGGTGAGGCACCAAATCATGCAGGCGCATGTGCCGACTTGATCGGCGAGAAACTCCTGGCTTCCGAACAACAAGGCGCTACAGCCACAGCAATTGACGCTAGATAAACCCATCAAGATTACTTCAAAATCAACGCAGAAGGCCCTTACATGACACAACTAGAAGAATAGCTCGTCACCAAAGCACCTGCAGTACGTGTGACGCAGGTGATGCAGACATTCATGAATCGAACACCCTTTCACAGCGAATGAAGTAAATTGTTGGCCTAACTATCGCTCCACCAGAACTTTCCCCAAGCAATCGTTCACCGAATATATCTTCCATTTGGAAAGAAAACAAGCGGCATGCACATAATAGATAGATCGCTGCTACATGCTACTATCCCCCCATGTTAACTTACAATTCAAAACTGGGCAACATGGGTGGAAGAAAGCTTGCAAACTGTCTATCCAAATCGCAGCAAGGGGAACGAGATCAATATCATCAAAACAGATCAGGACACACGCCCCAGGGTTAAAATGGAATGCCATTGAATAAATCTTGAGTACCGAGTCTAGATAGGTTTGAACAAAAGCAAAACCAGCTCCAGGTCTACTGCAGCCATTGCATTGGCTTTCTTTCCAATCCGGTAACAAGGCACCATGTGGTACCACCACCAGCCTATATAGGTATAATTCCCCACCTTGTCTGCCCCGTCGCCTTGCGCCTTGGGAGGAAACAGGCTTATATAACCAACCGCTCGGTCTAACGAGGGAATGGGGGAGCCTGCGGATTTCCGCAGGAGCGATAGCAGCTTGCATGTGGCTTGCTTAGGTGCCCAGCGCTGCTTTTTTACAGATTGGGCACGTGTT
Source organism: Poa pratensis (assembly GCA_947311845.1). Lineage (NCBI taxonomy): Eukaryota > Viridiplantae > Streptophyta > Magnoliopsida > Poales > Poaceae > Poa > Poa pratensis. Next base: position 42,571,516 of record CAMZMU010000102.1, read on the forward strand.
CTTGATGACCAGCCATTGCTTGATGCAAGCGGTGTGGAAGTAATGCCCGCACTCCACTCTGCCCATGTCCTCACCATCAGCATAGTCCTCCTGCGAAACCCAAGGTGTACTCAGTAAACAGCTTAGCATGCCCAAGGTGCACTTGGTGTCCACTCAGCCATTGGAACAATACTTTCACCATAATCAAGCAAAGAAAACACAATCTTTTTAAATTACCTGGCAAATACAGCATGGTTCGACACCTGTTGTTGGAGGTTCCTCCAAGGGTATGTGGAGATACTTCCACTGCTTCAAGCCACTCATTATTTTCTCCTCGCTGAGCCCGGTGTTTACATGCCCTATACGTTCACCAAGTGCCAACAATTCCTGGACAAACATGGCAAATCGCAGTAATCAAACAAAGATTCAACCACATGCCACTACATTGGTAGTACCTAAACCACACTTCCGTGTCATGGACTAGCTACAATGGACCACTCAGCACCAGCTCCATGCATGTATACAAGCATCAGTGACAAAGAACTAGAAAGGCCCAGGGCCTTGATCGGTATAGCACTGGTTATCAGATTTAAAACACGGAATTTGAATAATGGTTCCCACCTGGAATTGCTATTCACCCATTCAAATTCCAAACAGAAAAAACTAAAGATTTCCATACTGTTAGTTTTCGTCCTTATTGCTAGTTCCAAGGAACAAGTCAAGCCAGGTTCATCCCAAGTTATATTGTATCCTAAAACATTTTTTACCATTGCGTGCCATTTTTAAGAAAAGAAAAGCACCAAGCTTAAGTGAAAAAAGCTTGGCATGGGCATACTTAAGACAAAATCAGTCTGTGATGGGATCTTTCGTGGAGGGATAACATAGTTATGATCTGGATGGATATGGGGGAGGTGCTGCTGCTAGCTCATTACCTCATATGACATATTATCCACATCAAGCCGCATCTCACGATGCCTATCGATCAAAGTGGCTCTCCTGATAAGTGAGCGATCAGCAAGAAACTCCTGTACAAAAATCAATACCATAATTATATTGATATTCCAATAACACGATCAATATGAACAGTAACATATACACATCGCCTGACATGGATCGGTATACTTGAAATTATGAAAATTATGCAAGGATTTAAATCTTTAATTACAGTCCACCAGTCTTTCACTTTTAAAAAAATGTTCATGGTGGAAGGATAGAGTTGTGTAGCTTAAAATAGGATACTTGTGTTGAAAGCCAGGATATACACATTGGGGTTTATAGTACATGACACAGAAATACAAACAAAAAGTTATGCACAAACCCAGCTTCTTTCTCCAAATATTCAGTTGACAGAGAAAAGTTAACAGCTCTGGGACTGTACTTTAAGTAGCTTGAACCATAATAGCTGGCACAGGAGATTTACTATTTGAAATTTAATGTCAATACTGTTAAGCGACAACCAGTAACTAGGAATGTTCCCTATCTGATTGAAATTAGTACTTGGATCAGGACAATTTGTGCGGTCTTGTTAAAAAAATGTGTGCCACTACCTAGTTAGAACTTAGGACTTAGTAGTTGCTTAGCAAAGTTCACACACTTACGGTACAACATCTAGAGAAAAATCACGTTTCTAAAATTGTTGTCATGGAAGAGAGAACTAAACACGAAATGTAATTCACCAAATTAAAGGTTAAGTTGCATACAACCAGTAACTAGGAATGTTTCCTATCTGATTGAAATTAGTACTTGGATCAGGACAATTTGTGCGGTCTTGTTAAAAAAATGTGTGCCACTACCTAGTTAGAACTTAGGACTTCGTAGTTGCTTAGCAAAGTTCACACACTTACGGTACAACATCTAGAGAAAAATCACGTTTCTAAAATTGTTGTCATGGAAGAGAGAACTAAACACGAAATGTAATTCACCAAATTAAAGGTTAAGTTGCATAATTCACACCCGATCAAGAAGAAAGTAAACAATTGTCTGAAATGTAGCAGGGAGTACAAAAGAAATCACTCACCTCCAGTCTGGCAGCAGCTCTACCCTGACGAAGTTGTTCGAACACATTGCGAATCTGTACAAGAATATAAAAATATGTACAATAATTACAAACATAAAAAAATTAAGTAATTAATCTACTACACTGCTGGAAAATGCTAAATTCAGAGAAATTTGAAGTCATCTTGGCATCAGCTCAGCCGTACCTAAGGTAGGGCTGATTTACTCCTACCTAACCAGAGCGGGTAAGAAAAATCTACCAGTTGCAATAGCAAAACACGTCTATGGTGGGAAATATTTGACATACATCATAGAGCGAGTAGCATTAAATTTAGATTGATAAAAACAATAATGGAAATGTTTAGCAGCGTTAATATCAATACAAGGGGTAAGGACATTGCCAAGATGAGAAATAACTAATCATTCAAGTGCAATTTACAAGGCATGAAAATAACACAGCTCAGACATAATTTCACATGAAAAATGGATTTTAGTGTGGGTCATTAGTCAGCAAATAATAATAACAAGCACTTTGAGATATTTAGTAAACAATCAACGAACCAGAGAAAGACAAATGAGACTTGCAGCAAAGGATCGTTTAGGAAAAATATGAAACTATTTATGTACCCTATCAGCAACTGGCAAGACCTAACAGAAGAACTAGATGGGATAACTCTAGGGATGCATACCTCTGAGACGGACCTGCTTCCATCTCTTGAAGCAGCTATGCTCTGCATGAAAGAATGAAGGTCCATGTAACTTGAATTTTGTCTATCAATAGAGGGAGGAACTGCCCTAGAGTAGTGCTGTGGACTTGCACGAGAGCTCGATCCTGGTTGATGGCTCTCGTGAGATGAAGGCGAAAGCCCGCGATGCTGCAATCCAATGCTTGAACTTCTGGAATTCGAAACACTAGCAGCAAGAGAGGATCTCCTGGGTATATCAGTTGAACCTCTTGCCGCTGAACTTGGCTGAGGTAAATTGAACCCAGGAACCTGTTGGAGTCCTACATTTGCAGCAGCTCGAAGTGTGGAACTGGAGCTCAAATTTTGCTGGTTGCTTCTGCTTCCGGGTGCAGATAGCAAGTTTGTTGAGTCGGCAGTAAACATCGACGAACCTAGCAAGAAAGAGTCATGGAGATTGCTTCTTGTCAGGCTCCTACCGGGATCTTGTGAGGCAGATCTCAGATTTATTGTATCAGCAGAAGTGGAAGAACTCCCTATTCTTGAACCAAAATTACCATCTGATGGAGGTTGGTACAAGCTTTGCGAGAACTGGGCAGCAGCAGGTACATGAGGACGGTTATGAGAACTTGCTGAAGAACTCATTGCTCTAGGTTGCACTGGAGTAAAAGAAGACTGTTGCTGTGCAGGCTGACGAGCTGAACGCCTGAAACCTCCCTCATGCAGGAGACTAGGAAGTGATTCATCATACTCATTTGCACTTACTCTCATCCGTGTATTTCTCAGGAATCTTTCACTTTCATGTAGATGACCAGATAGTGTATAAGGACCAGGAAAAATGGCATCTACAGAGGTATCCACAGTATTCTGGTCAACTGTTCTATGGGAGGGAATGAAAAATCATAGTTTGTAGATGTCAGCATAGTTAAACTATCAGTACTTTCAGGACTGGAAGGCGAAGACAGCAGCATTCGACGATTACGTGAACTCCCATTGGCAGAAGACTCTGCAAGACTTCCAGCAATATTCTTTCTCTTGATGGATGAACGGAAATGGTTCACGGTATGGGAAGAACTTCCACCAGTTTCTTGGCCTTCTGTATCATCAAAAAGGTTCCCAATATGAGAAGAACTTCTTATAACACCGGAGAAATTTCACGGCGAAGAACATGCTCAGTGGTGGATAGACCTCTGTTCAGAGGAAAAGCACTCATTCCAGATTGTCCATTACTCTGAACCATATCAACATTCCCGGTCTCAAATTGATCAGCCTGATTAAGGTTCAGGTCTATGTTTAAGTGTGAAGGCAACGAACTACTGCTTTCACGTCTTCTCCCTTCGATAATTAAAGGACCGCCTATAGACAAAGAAGGGGCAAAATGATCCCTTTTTGCCTGTAAAAGGCTATCATGGTCCGCCAGGAAGCCCATAGAGCTAGATCCAGATGAATCCCATAAACTCAAGCTTGTATTTTGCTGACCAATCATGCTTCCACTCGGCATTCCTACCTCGTGACTATTGAGCACATAATGCGGGTAGTTCTCGCTCTCCAGGGTGTCGGGGAGCAAGTTACGTTCATCAACAGTGGGGCTGCTGGCAAGTAAACTCTGCTGGTCGATGACCTGGTTGTTGGAACTAGAACCAAGGTGGCATGTTTCCGAGGAAGACAGCATAGTGATCCTGTTATGTTGCATCAAAGCCTGTGTTCCTTGGTAACTTGATGAGGTACTCAAATGATTTCAGTAGAATAAACAATCAACCGCTAAAAAGCAAACTTTACAACTTGAAGTAGATAATCCTGGCAGATATAACAAAAGAAATCAGTATTGTTATTGCACACAGCAAAGAGCACGTGCAGAAATAACAGAAGCAGCAATAGCAAAACTATATTCAGACTCTACACCTACTCTGTTGGGATTTATTGAAGCATATACATGAAGTATGCAATGTGCAAGGAACCCACATCATCAAGGTTAGCTTTACAGCTTACAGAACAGAGGAGCAACGAAATATGCAGTGTGATTGCATTTGATTGGATTGCTAAGGGACATGTCATACAAAATAATATTGAATTAAGTAGGACTAAACACAGGTTTTATTGTATGTTGAATCTGGATAAAAGTACAAACCTTTCATTTAGGTTTTACTGGTCTTACAGCAAACATATGGTCTCAGCATAAGAAATATGAAAAGACTGTTTGCATAAGTACATAAACGTTATAAAAAAAGGCCATGTTTCAATAAATCAAGCGCACCATTATACTCCAGGAAACACAATAAATCAACGCCTAGCCATATACAACCAAAAGGAGCAATGTGGGATCATAGGCAGCACACATACCTCAAGTACTAAGAGCGGCAACTGAATTATTGAGACAAATGGTGCAAACACTTGCAGAATCCGGCAGCCGGCTGGGTAGTCCTACATAACCGCCTCGCTACCTTTAGGCAAGAAAAGAGTAGAACGAAGTCAATCAGTCTCTGACTGAAATGCTAATCACATAACAGACATAATAAGGTAAACAATTCAAATCGAAAATTCTAATCATTTGGAAGCAGTTTTGATGAATGTTGTTGGGCCTCTAACGGTATGGGATTGTAGATAGCATAAATCAGCACCCCTCGAAATACATCGCAGCAATGTAGGATTGCAGATAGCATACATACCTCAAGTGCTATGAGGCAGCAACTGAATTATCGAGACAAATGGTGGAAACCCTTGCAGACTCCTGGAGCCTGCTGGGTAATACCACGGGACCGCCAACCTAGCTTCAGCCAAGAAAAGAGTAAACAATAGCCAATTAGTCTGTGTCTGAAACGCAATCACATAGCAGACATAATAAGGTAAACAAATTCAAATAGAAAATTCTAATCGTTTGGAAGCAGTTATGAATTGTTTGTGAGCCTCTAAGAGGATGGGCTTGTCCCAAAACTCCGTGCATGTTCCATGGCAGGGTTCCATGGCGACCAAGGTTGCAGACCAGGCACAATTGACGGTCTTCTAGAAGCAAACCCATGAACAAACTAGACTGGAGCACCTTATCCTATCTAACCATGCGAAAGATCCGAATTTTTACGACGGAATGCTCCCCAAAGCCTATTCCGACCACGAATCGGCGAAATTCCGAGCAGTCCGCCCGCGAACCCCCGAGAAATTGCCGCCTCCAGATCCGCCGCCCGCAGATCTCAGCACCCCGCAAGCCTCGTCCCCAATCCAGCCACAGCCGGTCATCACCCCACTGCTCCGATAACCCAGTCCGTCACCAGCACCCCATCGACCCCTACCACACCATCCGCTAAACCGAAATCAAGAGAAGCCAGGAAAACAAGAAACGTACGGACAAAGAACCGCGCGTCCGGCCGGCGCGCCTCCCGATCGGCTCCCTTGGCGCCTTCCTCCGGCGGCCCGGCGCCCCGATCGGCGATCGGCGGCGGGGGAGGACGAGGGGGGAGGTGGGCCGCCTGGCTGGCTCCTCCCGTCCGCTGCCGCCGCTAGCCTGGTTGCGTCGCGTGGCTCGAGGTGGAGGAGGAAAATAGGAGGATGATGCGGGGTGGGTTGCGGCGGTTTTCGGGGGTATGTGTTTGTTTCTGTGGGGAAAGGAAAGTGAGCCGAGCCCACGGGCAAGGGCCTGTCGGCGTGGACGCTTCACAGCCGTCGGATGCACCGGATCGACGGCCGTGGGGTGTGGACAGATGAGTGTGAACGGCAACGGTGTTTTATATTAGGAAGAAGGAAAATCCTACGCTGGTGATCCGTAAATTTAAAACTCACCCTCGATATTAATGTGGGGTAGTGGCTTGGGGATCTTGGGTAGATGCTGCTTAGATTTGGGCTCCTGGTTGGGCATGGGTGGGCCTGGCCCGGTCTAAGCTTGGAGCTGGCGGTGCATTGGCCTAGGATGGGGCGGGTCGGGCTAGGGTATGGAATGGAATGGAGGGGTTTACGTTGGTTTAGGATTGGGCAACTCGCTACAAGTTGTCCTCATAGATGATGGTTAAACTCGTGCTTCTAGTTGGGTATGCGCGTGGGTTATGGGTGGCCCAATAATCGAGATAGGAGGATGCTAGTGCCGGGATTGAGCCGGGCCGGCCGAGCTAGGGTCTGAATCTGAGGGCCTTTCGTTCTTCGTTTATCTTTTTAGTTTACTTTTTAATAAGTAGACCCGTGGCTCGCGCCACTTGCTTTTTTGAACAAGTAGTTGAATGCATCATCCATGCTCACCTTGTATTTCATTCATATTTACAACTGATATTACCCGTTACATATTCGGGTCAGGCTTAGCTTGTTTCTATATGGCATATAGTTGATGCGGTTCGGCAATGATCCGCCTTTGGGCATGCACGTATCGATTATGCGCCTATGTGTGTTATCGAGCATGTTGTTTACCTGAGTCGACGTCGTTTGATTGGGGGATATGATTTCCATTAGTCGTTTCCTGATCGACCGAACAACTTTTTGTTCTTTTCTATAAATGTTCTAGTGTTCAATACTTGCGGGTGAAGAGGGTTGTTGTTTACAACTACTTCTTTTTTAAGAAGTGGCCAACGCGATACTTTAACGAAAGTGGATCTTTCGGTAGACATTGACTACACGTAGGCTCCTGGTTTGATACGAGTGGGCTATCGGCCCTACCCTTGCTTGGTACTAGAGCCAGGATGATGTTGGTTATAGGTTCGGCCAGGTATAGTTAGGGTGTGACACAGATGGGCTCTTTTTCATATTTTGAATAAAAAGAGAATTGTTGTGAGCGCCAATCGTTTAAAAAGAAGTGGTTGAATGCACTAGAAAAAATATTGATAATGTTGTATTTGCTTTGTATTTATAACTGCTTTTGCATGTGTGTTCTATATTTGTGGATATTACTATGTGTTGTAATCAATATAGGAAAGCTGGAGTAGCTTGCATTTGAGTAAGTGTATATGAGTTTTGGCATGCATATGTTGATTATGCATGTACAAATATCATGGAGCATGTTCCCCAATGTTGGCATCATTAATGGGGGAAGAATATGGCTTAATTTGATATTTCCTGATCAACCGAAATGTTTTTGTTTTCTCTACAAATAGTTTATTACTTTTTGGATAAAAGAAATTATCATGTGCCCCCCTTTTTTAGAACAAATTGAATGCGTTTCTTTAAAAAGTAGGGCGAATACCGTTGGCATCCACTTTAGATTTGCTTCCCATTTGTAACCGACATTATCTATTTCAGTACCCGAGGTATATTAACTTGTGTTGAAGTGAATATTGATTGGTGTAGTTAATGCTTTTGAGTTAGTTTTTTGTTCTGGCGTGCATGTTTTGACACCTACATGTATTATCAAGCATGTTTCCCCATGTAGACATCATTAATGGGGAAGAGTAAAACTTTTATTCACCGTTTCCAAATGAACATTAGTTTTTTCTCATAAAAATTGTAGTACTTAATATTTTTGCAACATCGGACAATTATTTGTTTTCTCACATATCTTCATCGAACGTAGCAATATCAAGATGGGGTGCATAAGGCTCAACGAAGAGCTATTGTGAGTCACTTATTTTATTTCGGTGTGCTTGGCTATGTAGACACATGATTGTTCAATTTCTTGTTTTTATCTGGTATTTTTTTGGGCTGATGATTGAAACAATGACATATTCGACAGTGAAGATCCATAGCTTTAGGCGATATAAAGAAGATTGTGCGCAACTTTTGGCTGCACCCATACAATGATCGATAGTGTATATGAGCCACTCAATGTTGCATTGTTCATTTCATTATTTAGGCGGTATGAGTCATGCAATTATTTTATTACTTGTTTGTCATTTTGCTTTATTTATGCTTGTCGATCATTAAAACATTGAAATGATCATGTAATTTGTATGATGCGCATAATGTTTGATTGTCTCTTCCATTTCATAAGCAGCTAGTGTACATGATGATCAAAATGATTCAGTTTCATGTTTATCTCTCAACCTATATATATGAGGCACATATTGATGGAGATATGCCCATGAGGCAATTATTATTAGCTACCTGTTTCATAATTAATGTTTGTGTTTTTTATATTACAATCGCTATGGTTTCTGAATATAGATTCAGAGAGAAACCCATACGCATATGTACACTAGTCTTGCGTCTTAGACTAATTCATTGGTTGCTTGATGACTATGTTTTCCTGGTCATGGGCAAATGATTGCCGACATCAGTGAGAGCATATAGTTAGCAGATCAGTGTGGCTAGGTAGACCCACCTAAATGATATGATATGCAATATTTTCTTTATAACGTTGTTACTAATATCACAGAAATGTTAACGTCTAACGTCACACCGTAACTGGGTGACAATATCGGCAACTACTGGGTAACTCGAAAAGTGAGGAATGATCTTGATGATCCAAAAACTAAGAACCGCTCATGCGCCGATAGAGACATACAACCTGGGCCCAATCGGTATAAACGGCATCCATTATAGTCCGTAGACTAGGCATGATATTAATCATGGGATACCGGAATATGAGAACGAGTAAAAGAGAACATACCGGCATAGAGGATAACAAGCTATCGTGATCAAGAGTTACTTCACATGATATCAGAATATCTCTCCTCGAGTATTGTTTAGTATCGCGAAGTAATCAGAACCACATACAGAAACTAACAGGTTAACCTGAGCATCTTTGTATAACAGTTGAATCAATATGGGTGTCCACGACTCTGCAGCTGATTATTAATCATAAGTTGTAAGTCATGTCCACTTGTTAATTATTTGCAGACCCGAATGTTATTTCTCCAAGAAGAAAGGACACTGGAAGAGGAACTACAGGAAGTTCCTAGTTGAGAAGACGTCCGAAAAATCGGTAAAAGGTACAATTGTTATACATTACTGACATCTGCCATGCTTAGAGTAACTTTTGGTTATGTGATACCATATTAGTTGTTAATCATCTGCAACTCGTGCAAGGGCTACGAAAAGTGAGAAAGTTGTACAGTGAAGAGGTGAAGATGTGCGTAGTGAACGGCGTACGGGGCTCTATCAACAGGCCAAATGAGTCCCACCTCCACCTTCATTTTCAAGATTTATAATAGAACTCGATAATCGTTATTCAGTTTGGATTATTGTAATAAAGTCACAATGTTAGGTGAATTCCGAGGACAAAAGTTGTCGAAGTTATTTTAAGAATATGTTTTGGATCACTCCTCTCATGGATGATCAACTTTGAATATTATTGTTACAACTTTTCAAATCTAAACCCCTTGAGAAGGTAGTTTATACCACCCTCGCGTGGACTGTTGTCTTAGACACATCAGAATGTTTGATTGGAAGAAATATAAAGACATCGCGCATCCTTGAACGAGTAAAAAGACTTGTTGAAAAATCCAGGCTTCCTTGAAATTTGGACTCAACAGTTATCCTGACAGGGAGTGAACACTACAACTGAAGAAGTGAAAGATCATCATGACAAAAGGATTATAAACATATGATCATGATTGCCTAAAAATCCTAAGTCAAGAGTTTGGATGAACATCTTAGCTAGTGATCGTGGATTGATTCCTCGATTTACATGTCTCAAAGATACTAAGTGTTGGGATAAGATGAAATATTCATGTCTATCATTACTTACTTGTCGTTTTACAAACTAGAGAGAAGAGCTTACACTTTAAACATGAGCACCATCAAGGTCTATTGATGTGATGTCATACGAGATGGAATGAAATACCCGTTAATGACATTTTGACTTAGGTTTGTAAAGCTTAAGTATGATATCATCAGATTAGTAAGACTGAACTTAAAACAGACAAGTACTACTTTGCAGGTTATCCCAATAAATATTTGGAATTCCTATCTATCTATCTATCTATCTATCTATCTATGTATCTATCTCTCTCTCTCTCTCTCTCTCTCTCTCTCTCTCTCTCTCTCTCTATCTATCTATAGTTTTTATAAAGCAAAACCACACTAAGGGGTCGTTTAAGTTGTATATCCTGACATGTAAGCAATCCACATCATCTACTATTTTAGCCAACCAATGGTCCATGTCATCCCCACTAATATTTATTGATGATTGTATATATTTACATGCAACATATTCATATCATCAATTGTTTTAAGCCACTTTTTTTCTTGAACATATCATACCTCTTTATTCATTCATAATCAAAATTACATCATCAACCAAAAAGAGGTCTATGTTTGGGGGTGGACATGTCTCAAATACACAACAATTTTACTTCAATTTTAATTTAGACTCTCAACACAATTGAAGCTCTCTTACTTTTATCGACAACTTCATATTTCATGTGCATTATAACTTTATTTACATAATATTTTTTTTGAAGAGATTTCCACCGCAACACACGGGTATCGTACTAGTTACTACCACATAATTGGCATAAAGTTTGTCACCAATATAGGTGTGTTTCTCAAAGGATATTATTCTTCAAACAATCCAGTAGGAGGACAGCGAGGTTTGAAAAGATTAATGAATCTTTAGTAAAGTTAGCAGAGTTGCGCAACCAGAACAAATTCCGATTGACACCCATGCAGTTAAACCAAAAGTTTCTACACTAGGGGCAAGAACTTTTGTCAAGCATATCACTGAGCCATGCAGAACCAAACTCAACGATCACTTATGTGGTTTAGAGAATAGATCTGCAAACTACAAATAAGTTAAAATGAATGCATAATCCAACAAATGACTTAAAGCCATAAAATCTGAGGGAAAAATCCCAAAGCACTACAACAAAAGTTTGAACTTGATGAATCCTCCAAGGATAATAAATCAATTGCGTGTTTAAGGATTTTCAAACATACGTGGATGGCAGAGTGATCATCCACACGACTAGACTATGTTTTCGACGAGTTCAAAGAGTTGACTACATCAAGATTTTCTAATCTATAACAAAAGCCAAAATTCTATTTGGATACTACTGGCAAAAGCTGAACATTGATATGTTAGAAGGATGACAAAACAAATTCCTTAAAAATAAAATATAATTGAGGATGTGTACATAATACAGTTTGAGAGTTTTGTCAATTCAAGAATTGCTGGTGGACATGCAAGCTCTAAATCCATCTATGAAATTTAGCGAGCATTGAGATGTTGGAACACATATTTCAATGGAGTGGTCAAAGAGTTTTTTTTGCTTCATTCAGAATTATGAAGAAACTTATCTTTACAAGAAAGAAAGTGAGAGCTCACTAGATTTTGTGTGTGTGTTTTCTAGGCATTTGGATTCTAATTTGTTAGACCCTCTTGTATATAGTTTATATTATTCTAGATCCTCTACTATCTCTCCCCGATTTGTTGTAGATCCACTAGTATCAACATGTGGTTAGATTTTAATTCCAAAATTTTCACATCATGTATCTTTTCTATTTCCATGAATGGTTATTTTCTTTGTTTCAGAATGGTATGCATGTGGAGATGGTTCTTGGATTGGATGATATTTCTCTTTGTGCTAATTTTTTCAGAAAAGATTTGTCCTCGATTGTTGGATGTGGAAAGTTGGATGCAAAACTAGAAGCCGAACCCAAAAATTATTTGTTGCCGTATTGTTACGAACATCAGTTCATGGGCGTTGCGCTATTCCGAAAATTTGTGTTCAAGGGTTCGGTACTGTTAATGCAATCATATTCCCATCTATCTGCTTCATGATTAGGTACAGGGAATCAATATGCATTGTCTACATGGTAATAAATCTTCTTGTTCATACTTATGGAGATTTGCTATCAGAAATAATTTCGATAATGTTGTTTTGTTTGATACACATGAAATTGTTTGTTAGTACATCCAAAATAGTTTTGATGTTCATACATCCAAAATAATTTCTACATGTAATGGTGAAGAAAACGGAGAGGAAGTTACTTTCCTGATGCGTGGAAATTCGTTGTACTTTTCTAATGCATGGATTATGAATCTCGCAAACAAAATACTACAAATAATTTTCTAATGCAATATTGGCACGACTTTATACCTTGAGTTTATGCATGCATATATCGATGGTGTGACTGGGATCGGAGGGGACACATAATCAACCCGCACATGAGCTGATAATCAAAAGAAACGAAGAACAAGGCACTTGCCTCACTAAACTGCTCAACTTCGCGCGCCAACCGACGTGTTCGTACCATCGAGCGACTCTCACCGTTCCCAACTCCGATCTCCTCCCTCATCGAGGCCTCCACTACTAGTAGTATCAACCACAGCGCCGGCCATGTCCACTGCCGCTGCATGCCACCCATGTCTCCTCCTGCGCCGTCGATCCACGCCCTCCTGCTCTTTTTTCTCGCCTCCGGCGCCGGCGCAGGCAGCAGCAGCTGCGGCGCCGGCGAAGCCGACCGTTGCGGCGACCTAGTGCTTCCCTTCCCGTTCCACCTCAACTCCTCCTCCTCCTGCACCGCCGGCGCCGAGGCCAACTTCTCCTCCCTCTTCCGCCTCTCCTGTGTTAACGCTACGCTCACCTTCCCGCTCGGCGGCGCCACCTTCCGCGTCCTCGACTTCCTCCCCGATGGCACGTCGCTCCTGCTCGACTACGCCGCCCTCGTCGCCGCGCCGTGCGACCCGTCCTACGCGGCCTTCTCCCGCCCGTCCTCACCGGCGGCCGCGCTCGACGGCGCCGCGCCGTTCCTCGCCGTCTCGCCCAACAACGTCCTCCGCCTCTACGCCTGCGACGACTCCTCGCTCTGCCGTGCCGGATGCGACGACCTGGCCGCGGCCTGCGATGGCAATAACAATACGTCGCCCGGGTGCTGCTACCCTCTCTCCGACGGCAGCGTCTGGAAGCCCGGGGACGGGCTCGCCGTGTTCGCTGGCTTCGGCTGCCGCGGCTTCTCTAGCTGGGTCAAGAACCGCTCGTCCTCGTCGCCGGCGGGAAGCGTGACGCGAGGGATCGAGGTGGAGTGGGCCGTGCCGAGGGGCAGCGCCCTCGCGGCGTGCGCCGGTGGCGCGTCGCCCGTCAACGCCACGACGGTGCGCGGCGGTGTGCGGTGCTCGTGCCCGCCCGGTCTCGTCGGCGACGGCTTCGAGCGCGGCACCGGCTGCTCCAAGCGGCTCGAATGCGGCAGGGAGTGCTGCGAGGGAAGGTTCTGCTCCAAGAAGGCGGTGGCGCTGGCCGGGTTCTTCGTGTCGGTGTTCTTCCTCGCGGCGGCGGCCTCGTTCTGGCTGCTGCTCCGGCAGCCATCTCCTTCCTCAGGCGACACGACGCGCCGTTGGGATCTGGACCCGGCGTGCATCCCCAAGATCCTCGGCAGCGCGTGCAACGCGAGGCAGTTCACGCACGAGGAGCTGGACGCGGCGAAGAGGCGGTTCGACGACGGCAACGAGAAGGCCTCCGCCGCCGCCGACGCGGTCCACGGCGGCGTGCTCGATGACGGCGCGGTGGTGGCGGTGCAGAGAGTCGGGTACGAGACGCAGGACAAGCTCCGGCAGGCCCTCGACGCGGTGTCGCTCCTCCCCGAGGTCTCGCACCGGAACGTCGCCCGCGTCGTCGGCTTCTGCCTCCTGGACCCCGTGGCGCGCGCCGTGCTGCTGGTGCACGAGAGCTCCGCCGGCGGCACTCTGGAGGACCACCTGCGCCGCACGTCCACCGGAGGCCGCGCGGCTCTGGGCTGGCACCACCGCGTGAACATCGCGATCGAGCTCGCCAGCGCGCTGGCCTACCTGCAGGCGCACGACGCCTTCCTGCACGACCTCCGGTCCAGCGACGTGTTCCTCGACGCCGACCTCACCGCCAAGATCGCCGGCGACAAGCTCGTCTCCTCGACGGCGGCGAGCTACCACTACCACTATTACTACGGCTCGTCGCCGGCGGCGCGGGAGCAGGACGTTGTGTGCAACTTCGGGCTGCTGCTGATCGAGCTGCTGACGGGGCTCCGGCACCAGCACCCGTTCGACTCGGTGGCGCCCAAGGTGAGGGAAGGGCGGCTCCACGAGGTGATTGACCCGACGCTGCTGCTGGCGTCTTCGTCGTCGTCGGGGAGGAACCAGCAGCTGCCGGCGACGGCGGAGGAGGTGAGGAGGGTGCTGGAGCTGGCGGTGCGGTGCCTGCTGAGCGCGGAGAACGGGATGGGGATGGCGGCGGCCGCGCGGGAGCTGGTGCACGTGGCCAGGTTCGACGGCGACAACGGCATGGGGAGCAGCAGCAAGATCGAGATCTCGCTGGAGGAGACCTTCTCCAGCTCCAGCCTGCTGCAGATGATCTCCATGTCGCCAGACACGCTCCACCGCCACCTCCCATGACGATGATTGTCAATATTCAGTGCAGAGTGGAGATTCAGTGTGCACCTCTTCCCTTTCCCAGAGCAGAGAGGCACTATCTGAAGAATATTTGGGATCTCCGATTATTTGCAGGAAACTAAAAAGTCAAGAAGTAAAAAAGAAACACAAGAACTTACACAATTGGTTTTATCTAAAAACTTACACAATGGAGGGAATTGAGGTCTGATGAACACGAATTTTTTGCAGACTTGAGTGTTTGATCTGCTAGTTTTCAATAAACACGGTCAAATCTAAGTCAAAACATGTCCATAACAAAATTAGGATGCTAGTCTGTAACAAAGTTAATTTTCTCGGTCGTGAACTCTTTGTGGTTGTCTCGACGATTTAGTCCATAAAATTGCCATTATTGAAGACAAAAGTTATATAAAGTAAATTTCTACATTTATCAGGAGTTCGATAGATTCCTCCGTTTCATGAAAGAAGTAAATCTTCCTGGTTTTTTTTTACTTCGAGAGAAATTTTGACCATGCTAAGTTTGAAGAGGTAGACCTTTGATATTGTGATTTTTTTTTGCGAAACACAGTGCAACGCAAATGTCTGCTCACATACACGTGCTCACCCATATGAACGCGCGCGCGCACACACCCTACCCCTATGAGCACCTCCGAAAGGCTGAGCCGGCGGTCGGGTCTTGAGATTGACGAAGTCACCATAGACGTCTCGCTGTCGACATGAACGTCGCCTCCCACTGAAGAATATTCCGCCTAAATGAGAAATACCAATGTCAAATGTACGATTTGAACTCTGCTGAGTTGGGGGTACAGCCACCCTCCTAACCATCTTGCTGCCACATGAAGTTCTCCTTTGATGCTGTGAATTTGTGATGCGACGCCTCTTTGAGATGCACAGTTTTATCAAATGATAAAAATATATGTGGTTCCCAATAACGTCCCTAGGAATTAACCATCACAAGTGTCTCTTTAATGATATACCTTCACATAGTGCCGAGCGATAAATTTCTTGGGGAAGGCAGTTTGTTCCAACATCTGCAAACAACAAGTACATGCACCTGCCATACTCATCAGAACATACACCAATCAATGTACTAAAGCTCATCCAGGGAACCTGTGGCACCGTTGATAAGGGCATCAACTATGTATGTTGCAAAACTTGTCTATAAGTTAGGACCCACATACTACACCATAAGCTAATTGATTGCACCACAATGTATGTGGTCAAATTTGTCCATAAGCTGGGACCCACATGTAAGAGCTGCCACCTCATAAGTGGTGTGATTGAAATTCATTTTATATTGTTGTATGCACTAGATAGTACTATTTTAATGCTTAGCTTATGGGTCACCTTTAAGTAAATTCTCTCATGGACAAGCTCCACTATGTATATGGAAGGACTACTTTTTTACTTATGGACATAAGAGGATAATATAGTGGATGCCTTAACACTTGGAATAACTCGATGCACTATTCATAATATTCAGTTTTTTCATACTCTCTCCATTCACCTTTGCACTAACTCGATGATTGTCAATATTCAGTGCAGAGTGGAGATTCAGTGTGCACCTCTTCTTTCCCAGAGCAGAGAGGCACTATCTGAAGAATATTTGGGCTCTCCGATTATTTGCAGGAAACTAAAAAGTCAAGAAGTAAAAAGGAAACACAAGAACTTACACAATTGGTTTTATCTAAAAACTTACACAATGGAGGGAATTGAGGTCTGATGAACACGAATTTTTTGCAGACTTGAGTGTTTGATCTGCTAGTTTTCAATAAACACGGTCAAATCTAAGTCAAAACATGTCCATATCCAAATTAGGATGCTAGTCTGTAACAAAGTTAATTTTCTCGGTCGTGAACTCTTTGTGGTTGTCTCGACGATTTAGTCCATAAAATTGCCTTTATTGAAGACATAAGTTATATATAAAGTAAATTTCTACATTTATCAGGAGTTCGATAGATTCCTCCCATTCATCAAAGAAGAAATGTTCCTTTTTTTTAAAACTTTGGGTGGAATTTTGATCATGCTAATTTTGAAGTAGACCTTCGAATGTTGTGATGCGACTGCTTGCGTGGTTGATGGTATCGGTGATGCGATACCTTCTTGAGATGCAGTTTTATCAAATGATAAAAATATATGTGGTTCCCAAGAACGTCCAACCATCAAGTGTCTCTGTAATAATATACGTACACATAGTGCCGAGCGATAAATTTCTTGGGGAAGGCACTTTGTTGCAACATCTGCAAACAACAAGTACATGCACTTGCCATACTCATCAGAACAAAGTTACACACAAATCAATCTACTAAAGCTCATCGGAGAACCTGTGGCACCGTTGATAACACTTGGAATAACTCGACGCACTATCCATAATATTCAGTTTTTCCCTACTCTCTCCATTCCTTTAAAGAAAGGCGTAAATTTTTAGTCGAAGATCAACCTAGCGTAACTTTGACCGATCTTATTGATAAAAGTCAAACTAGTAGTAATTATTATTTTCGTGACATGCTTTTCATGATTTTAGCCTGGTGTTCAATGATAAAGATTTTTCTCGATTGCAGGTTCTCCATTGGTGCACAAGTATTCTCCATTCGTGGTCCACATTACAACGGGCGGGGTATCAAGACCTCTTTATAGAGGCATGTGCACGACTGGAAGAGGTGACGAGCGGTATTTTTATCCAACATGGATGGTCGGTTGATCGGCGGATTGGTCCTCCATAGTATATGATTGTAATTCGTCTAGTGCTATCTTTTTGGACCTTTTCGATTGTGCCTCTGTGCATTCTTATGCAGAGGTCGGGTGTACACTAGTAGGAAAAGCCAATTCTATGGAAGCTTATTCTGTGGCGCACCTTATAGCCGTGCGCCACAGAATAAGCTTCTGTGGCGCACCTATAAAGATGCGCCACAGAATAAGCTTATTCTGTGGCGCATTACTTATTGGTGCGCCACAGAATAAGCTTATTCTGTGGCGCAGCTATGCCCATGCGCCACAGAATAGGCGCGGGCCCCACACCCACGCAAGGGTCAGTCACTTTGGGCTTTATTCTGTGGCGCAGCCATTCCCATGCGCCACAGAATAAGCTTATTCTGTGGCGCAGCCATGCCCATGCGCCACTGGCGCACCAGGGTGCATGCGCCACAGAATACGCGTATTCTGTGGCGCATGCCAAACAGGATGCGCCACAGAATTTCCTTTGCCTCCACTTACATGTGGGCCCTCCCCGCGCTGCCTCTTCCTTCCCCAATTTCCCCAAAATTTCGCTAAGTGTCCGAACTCCCGCGCCCGACGCCGGCGACCTTCCCTGCGCCCGACGCCGCCACAAGCTCGCGCCACCGCGTCCATCCCTGCGGCGCCGCGCCAATCCCTGCGCCGCCGTGCGTCCCCTGCCCCGGCCGCCCCTGTCCGAGCCGCGCACACACCGTGCCCGGCGACCTCCCCTGCGCCGTCGTCGCCCACGCCGCTCCCTCTTCCGTCGTCGCCCGCGGCGCGCCCGGCGACCTCCCCTGCGCTCCGCCCGAGTCACGGCCGTCCTCGACCTCCCCTCCCTCCCCCTCCCCGAGGTATGCTTCCCCCCTCTCTCCCTCCTCCCTCCCCGCCCGAGCCTGCACTCAACGTGTTCGACACAAGTTTGTGTTCATGTGGTGGTAAATGAAATGTGAAGTGCATTTTTTACTTGACTGTATTGTGAAGTGCATTTTCTCACAAAGATTTGTTCTCTTCGTTAATCGGTGCAAGCACGAGCTGCAACCTTTCCACCCCTCACTTATTTGTTTGCTAAATTTCATGGATCTTGATGAATGGGGACGGGGATGCAAGATGGTTCATGTATAGGGATGTGGATTGAGGTGATTTTCGGATCAGTTCTTCCTCTTCTCCCTGGATTAGGAGGAAAAATTTGTTCATGGTCTATTTTGTGTCCATTATGTTCATGGTTGGGACATCTTAACACCTCTAGAAACCAAAAGTGTACACGATGCTTGCTCTTTTTGGATGCAAACTTCTTCTTTTCCCTGGATTTTGGGGAAAAATTGTTAACGATCTTTTTTTATAGCCATGCTGCTCATGGTCTGAAGCAAAAATCTGTTCTCACTGAGAGCATGGTGTTCTTGGTCAGATGAAAAAAAATTCATTATTACTTAAAAAGGAATTTGGATTGCGTGGTGTTCTTGGTCAGATGCATGGTGCTCTCTAAACGTGATTTATTAGCTTCTGTTGTTGATTTCTGTTGTTGATTGCTAGTAGCCTTGCTGATAATTGCTTTTAGTGCTGGTTGCTGTTAGTTGAGATGAAAAAATTGAGATGAAAAAAATGTTAGTGCATGCAGTAGATGTTTAGGTTAGTGCTAGGTGCTTGATATATGTTGTTATATGGAAAAATGCAGTAGATGTTTTAGTGTTCTAGGTTCTAGGTGCTTGCAAAACATCTACTGCATTTTTAGTGTTCTAGTTGTTGAGCATGCTTGTGTGTGCTTGCATTTTTAGTGTTCTAGTTGTTGAGCATGCTTGTGTGTGCTTGCATTTTTAGTCTCATGTGTATAGTTGCTTGCTGTTAGTGCTAGGTTAGTGCATAGTTGCTAGTGCTAGGTTAGTGCATAGTTGCTTGCTGTTAGTGCTAGTGCTAGGTTAGTGCTAGTGCTATTGGTACTTTTTTTGTTGCTTGCTACTGCCACTATGTTGCTTGCTTGCTCTAGTTGCTTGCTGCATAGTTGCTAATGCTCTAGTTGCTTGCTCTAGTTGCTTTTCTTGTAAAAAAATTGCTACTGCCACTATGTTAATTGCTATGGTGTACTAGAAGTGATTTTTGCTACTGCCACTATTTTTGCTACTGCCACTAAAAAAATTGCTAAGTGTGTGTGGTAGATGCTAAATCATGGTTTTGTTAATTTATTGCAGCGCCACGAGGAGCACCTCCACCACGCCGATCTCGGACCCGAGCCTCCCTTCCCTACCCGAGGTAGTTCCTCTCTCCCTCGATGTGGATGTGGATGTGGTGATGTATGTGCATGAGGATATGTGTCCACGACCATCGTGTCGTGGTTGTTGTGCTCCGACCATCGTGTCGTGGAGATGCCGGCCGGAGATGCCGTGCACAGATGTGGATATTATTTGTGAAATGCTTGCAGGTACCCCCGAGAGGCCCTTGAGATTGCCGGAACGTCGATTAACTTCCGTTCCGGCAATTTCGGGTACTCCATATGTCCCTTTTTTAGCAAAGGTCATGCCGAATTTTTTCGTGAAATTTGGCATGACTTTGCTAAAAATAGGACATATGGGGTATTGCGACTAATGCATGGGCCGGGGTATCTTAGTACTTAGTTAGGTGATTTTTTTTCTCTTATATTTGTCATACTAACGTTTTGCCTCTTTTTAATGCAGTTCAAACATGTCGGGCGACGCTTCTAAGCGCATGAGCATCGAAGAGCAAGCAAGAGTACAGAACATGGACTTTTGGCCCGACGATATGAGGGACGAAGCCGCGGTCACTAGTGGCGACGAGGCTGAGGAGCATCAACGGGAGGTCCGGGATCCCGACCCCGAGTACCACGAAGAAGGTGGTGAGGATGACACCTCAGGAGATGGTGGCGACCACACGACCACTGGCGATGACCGCACCGATGGCGGCGACCACACGGAACCCGGCGACAGCAACCCGGCCGCTAAGAAGAAGAAGAAGCGGAGGGCAAGGACTAAACCGCGTAAAGTGCAGTCGGTGGACAATGTCACGGACGTGATCACGGAGGTCAGTCCAAGTGGCATGCCGTTGGAGCCTAAGCACGTTGCACGAGGGTACAGCATGCAACTAGGGTGCATCCTCCGAGAAGGCGTGTCGATCAACACGTCTGACATTAGAAGCGAAGAGAATGCGGCTTTGCTCGAACACCTGCTCAGGAGGGTTCACGACGATACACCTTCCCGAACCCTAAACCCAAAAATGTGGATAATTACGCCACCACGAAGATGAGCACCGCCTTGAGCAGCTGGAAATGCCGGGTGAAGGCGAAGATTCATAAGAAGAAGAGCTGGGAGGAGATTAGTACAGGCGAGCCTCACATCACCTTAGAAGAGTTCGAGGTATTTAAGGACTTTTTAAATTCTGAGGAGTGTACAATATGGACCGAGTGGGGGAAGGAAATGCGGAAGAGGAACTTAGGTAACCACCGTTTGGGAAGCGGCGGTTACAAATCCAAACAACCCACTTGGGACAAGGAGGACGCAGAAATAAGAAAACGTGGGCTGGACAACCCATGGGATAAATTCACAGACGAGCAGACCAGGAACTTTGTCCGGTCCCGCTACTATCTCAACTGGGAAACTGGGGAGTTCGTTACCGATCACGACGATGTGAAGCAATTCCAGCAAAATCTGGTAAGTGAATTTAAATACCACAGATATCTCAAAGTCCATTGCGTTGATCTCAAATTTCTAAGTGTGTTCACCTTTGTGTGCAGGAGGACGAGTTGAAGGCTGAGGCTGAGGCCGGCCAGTCGTCGTCCCAGGGTGAGAGGGAAGTGTGGGACACTACTTTCAACCGGGCGATGAACGTTGCAAAGGGAAGGGACAAGTTGGCGCCGCCGACATCAGCTGGCCGTGTGTCAGGCTATGGTACGAGCGTGAAGTTCACGGAGTACTACAGCTCGGACGGCGCCGGCGAGAAGAAAAAGAGGAAGAGGACGTCCAAGAACGAGGATAGAGCCGAGGTTGAGCGGCTGAAGGCGGAGCTGGAGGAGCTGAAGAAGAACACCGTGGACAAGCAGGAGGTGCAAAAGCTAGTCCGAGAAGGCATCCACCAGATCATGCCCCCGCAGATAGTGGAGGGGTTCGCTGCCTGGATGGCGGGAGGTCAACAGGGGCCGATACACGTGCCCAGCTTCTCCGGCAGCAACTCCACCATGAACCGGTCGCCGAGCGACATCATCGTGACCCCGCCGCCCATGGCCCCTTTGGTCACACCGGCGCTGCCTACCGCACCGGGACGCGAGAAGAAAACTCCGGCCACCGCCGCTGGCACCGGCGCCCGTGTCTCGACGGAAGCCGAGCTGGACGTCGTCACCAAGGTTACTAATTAATTAGTCTGCGTCGTCTTCTGTATAACTATGTCCTTCTGTATAACTATGTCTGCTTCGATCGATGACTGTATTAATCACACAAATGCATATGTTGCTTAATTTCATTATAGGAAACGCCTTGCATGCTCCTGCATAGGGTAGGCGACGAGTTGAAGGAAGTTGCTACGGGCCTTATCCTAAAAACAGGCAGCGAACTAATGCACCACGCTCCAGTGGACAAGGGTTTTATGAAGGTCAAGGTAGTCACGGTGCCGAAAGTGTATCACAACATGGACCCCCCCGTTCAACCTCAAGGAGCCGATGAACACGTGGTCCTTGGAAAGTGCCCCGAATGGGTCTCGCTATGGCCGAAGACCCAGATTCGTCTTGGGGGGGGGTATTATTGATGAGGGCCCAAGACGCAACACCGGCGCCACCTCAAAGTTCCGGCGGGACGCTCCGATCCGTCCCCCGAAGAAGCCTGCAGCCGTCGCCACCACCACCAACCGCCAGAAGCAACTGTTGGTAGGCAACGCCTCTGCACCTCAACGTATTGGTGGCAACGACGACGACGACGATGATGATATCGACGTCGATGGCTTCCTCAACACTGGCGCCGAAGACGCCGACGGATTCATGCGTCCTGTGGATCTCGAACCACCCTTCCGTGCCCACGCCGATCAACCTGCTCGTCTCAATGCAGTCACGCAGCGCCTGGACTTCCAGGGTTTATCTCAAGAGACACCTCCAGCAGCCGGCGTTGCAGCTCAAGACAAACCGGCTACCGGCGTTTTCTCCCCTGGCACGATTGCAAAATCGGTTGCAGAGGGTCTTCGTGGGCAGCCATGGAGCAATAAGCCCAGGAGGCCCCTCAAGAAGATGCCAAAGGGCGCCTCTGCGAGCCAGCCACCTAAGATGCCAAAGGGATCAAAGGGCGCCTCTGCGAGCCAGCCAACTCCTATGATTATCCAGGGTCGTGAAGACACCATACCACCCCCTCCGGACAAATCGGCGCACATGGTTCATGAAGCTGGAAAACCGATAGTGCCTCCGGAGATGACCCACCTCGCAACTCCATCAATGATCTCTTTGAGCGATTCTATCTCTATGCTAGAGGGCTTTCTTCTAAAAGACAGGGATCCAAATTACCCGGCGTTCACTGTCCAAGTGCCAAAGGAAGAAGGCGGGTTGGTGGTCGTCGGTGAACACCCCGCGGATCTGTTCTTAGTAGCATACGAGGACGTGTTCAATCTATTTAACCAGCAGCGGCTCAACTATAACTTGGTCCGCCTATACGCGCTCAATGAGGCCATGACTATCCACAGAGATAATCTCTCGCATGTCGCGGTAGCGGATCCCTACTACATGCGTGACAGCCAGCTGGTGCAAGGATCTGTGACACGGACCAGCGCAGTTGAGTACCTCGAGAGGTTCATGTTGCAAAACCAGCAAAAGAATTGCCTTCTTGTGCCTTTCTTTCCCGAGTAAGTACACATCCGCTCGCCGCCGTATCTTGTGCCTTTCCGAGTTCAATGCATGCATGTTTCTGATCATCATCTCATTTAAATTGTGTTGAGCAGGGACAAGTACTGCGTCCTCATCATCCTACACCCGAGCCATTACCATGCCACTTATTTTGACTCAGGTAGTAGTACTACGAAAAGGTATGCCAACATAATTGCTGTCCTCAATCAAGCTCTTCACGGCTACCACCAAAAGGGAGGCGTCTTCGAAAGCACCGCGCAACCACAATTAATTGATAATAAGTTGCGCCGGTTCAAGCATATCACCGAGTTCTCTTGCCTCAAGGAGCAGTCGGGCAGCGAGATGGATGCCTTCTACGCCCTCCGTCATATTAACATGATTATCCGAGATGGAGCGCAATGTGGTTTGCCATCTGCTTTACAAACATGGGTCGAATATGACAGACGCAAGTCCGATATGGATCTTAGAAAAGATTTCCAATGCATCAAGACCAAGTTATCGGAAGTCATCGTCGGAAATGTTATCACAACAGGGGGGACCTTCCATTGCTCCCGACGAGGTAGATAGGATGTATTATAAAAGAAAACCTTACACATGCACACATACATACTCTATTTTATCCACTTATATCTATCTCCATCTACAGGGTTGCATCAGAGAGAAATCGAAGAACGCCTAAAGTTGCAGAAGGACAACAGGGCGTGGATGACGAAGAAAGACGGCAAACCATTCCCGGCGCCGCTCGCACCGCTCGCTACATGAGATCGTCGTGCTCCCGCTTTTGCTCACCGTCAACGCCGAGATGTAATCTATTCGATCCTAGTGTAGGCGGTGAACACTTCATTTGTAACGTGTGCAACGATCGATTAACTTTTGTATATATCTCAACACTTGTGTAAAACTTCGGCACTTTTGTATCAACTTGTGATGAGACATATATTAGTAATGTGTTTGTATATATCTGTGTAAATATGAAATATACATGTATTCTGGTATTATACTGGTATTTGTATTCTGGTAATATACGGGTACAATACGGCACAGTAATTCTGTGGCGCACCCAGAACTATTCTGTGGCGCACCCTATTCTGTGGCGCATGGTGAGTGGGGTGCGCCACAGAATAGTTATTCTGTGGCGCACCAGGCTGGGTGCGCCACAGAATAGCCACTATTCTGTGGCGCACCGGGTGGTGCGCCACAGAATAGCTTATTTAGTGGCGACTATTCTGTGGCGCACCACCCATGCGCCACAGAATAGAAAAATGGTGCGCCACAGAATAGCTTTTCTGTACTAGTGGTAATTCTTAAACTTGTTAGGTAATGAACCTCCTTATCAAAAAAAGCTAGTGGCTGCTCCAGCATCCCTACAGCTAGCAGACTAGGTCGTTCTCCATCGCCAGCCCGATGTGGCGCAGACAAAGGTGATCACGCCGTGGAGGACGGCGCATCACCCAGCGGTAAATGCATCATATGTGCCCAGTTCTCTCCAGAAGCCTCTCGTTGAGAGTCGACTCTCGACGCCTGTCGCCGCCCCTTTCCTCCACGCTTTTCGGCGACGTTGCCGGCCGGCGAGTGGATGGAATAGGAGGTAGGCTTCTTCTGTACATAGTAGTAGTAGTATTAGGTGTAGTGTTTGCCTCTATGGTGTCTGGCTATATGCCGCATCGAAGCGTTTCGTCGGCGCTGGCGAGCGGCGCTGGTCGATTTGCGATGCTGTGTTTCTTGGCTATGGCGGCGAGATGCTGCAGGGGGCCGAGGAGGGCGTCATCGGCATCTTCGTCAATAAGCTCGTCTCCTGGTGCTCGGTGTTGGACAGGTTTTGCTGCTGCTTCCCCTCAATCTTGCCGTCTTGGAGACGGGCGATTTGGGGCGGGTCGGTGGTGGCCTGCTCAGGCCTTTTCCTATCCCCCTTTGATGGTGTTCTTGCGAGCTGCGAGGCTGGCCTGCGGTGGCGAAGCCGGCTCGACATCCTGCTCAGGTCGGGGCGTGCCCCCCGCCGATGCTCCATCTTCGACGCCAAGATCTTGCCGTGACCGGCGAGTGGCTAATGCGGCGACTTCAACGGGACTGAGTTCGCAATCGGCTTGTGCAGGTGAATCAGCGGCTTCCTTGTTCCTCCTCGTCCTTGGGAATCGGTGCTACGAAGGCGAGGTCAAGGACGGCGGCGGAAACGGTGATGCGAAAGCTCCCAGGGATGTGTGTGTGTTTTCTTTTTTCCTTGGGGTGTTTTCTGTAAAAGGGGACAGCTGGACTGTTCGGATGTATCCGGTGTACTCTGTTGCTTATTAATCCAGATATCGGTTGTTTCAAAAAAAAAAATGCATCATATGTAGTGTCCCTGATCGGAGAAGAATGTGGGAGTGGTCAGAAAAGGTGCGGCCACCTGCAATTTTACTATAGGGGCACAGGTCCTCCGACGTGACCTATCGCAGGGGAAAGGGTAATTGTCTTGTGGTTGTGCCCATTTGCCTCACGCATCACACGAGATTAATTTGGATGTCCAGTCATATATACATATGTTGCAAAGGAACTGATTGAAAACGAGATACATATGTTGCCTCCGCACAGTACTGAAGACACCGACAGGATGGCATTTGTATCTTTACCGCTCAGGACAAGACAAAGAAGCTGCCAATGCCATGAGCTTTGGGTACGAGATGTTACCTTACTTGCTGCAATAAAAAACGACACTTCAGAAGTTTCAAAAAAAATGAAAATAATCTTCGATGTAGATGATGACAAATTCTACCGGTGCGCAAAAAATCAGTGTAACATATTTTGTATTTTGGCTGTGTAAAAATGACAATTTTCTATATCTGAGGTGGGTGGATAGTGCAAATTTCGATTTCTTTCTAGATTTGTCATTCTTGTGTAGGATGGAATACAAAATATTTGCTGTTGAAAATTTGAAGCACCTTAGAGTACGTCAATTTTAACCTCTATGCATGATATTTCTCGAATTATTTTGAAATTTTAAATGTTGATTGAAAAAAATGGCCACATATAGCCCGTCTACAAATGACTTTTCGGTGGTGAGTGAGGGTATGACTTTTCGGTGATATCCAACATGGATGGTCGTAATTATCTCGGCGGATTGGTCCTCCATAGTCGTTGACGTCTTACCTCTACATGATTGTAATTCGCCTAATGCTACATTTTTATTTATTTTTTTGAACTTTTGGATTGCGGCTTTGTGCATTCCTATGTAGAGGTCGGGTGTAGTACTTAAACATCTTAGATAATGAACCACTTTATAAAAAAAGCTAGTGGCTGCTCCAACATCCCTACGGCTAGCGGACTAGATCCTTCTCCATCGCCAGCCCGATCAGCCCTAAAGCTAGTGAGCATTCTGGAAACAATGTCCTTGAGCTGCAGGGGAAAGCGTAATTGTCTTGTGGTTGTGCCCATTTGCCTCACGCATCACACGAGATTAATTTGGATATATGTCCAGTCATACATACATACTGGTTATCTCGGCGTGGCGATACGCTGCACCCGATGTAATTAAAAAAGCTGAAATTCGTGGGAATTTATCGTTTAGGGTATGTCGAAGTATTTGTATTTCGGGCATGAATGTGTAATTTAACTTCGTAAATTGAACTGATCAGATATGTTCGTATTTTACTGTAAATATGTAGTTTAAATCAGTAGGCAGAGGAAATATATTGTATTATAATTTATTAAATTCAATCCATCTTTAGAGCACTTATTAAATTTATTTGCATATTTCTAAATATTTACCAAATTGGAAGTTATTCAAATTTAAAATCTTTTGGTGTTTACAAAATGATCAGGTTTGAAAGTCTTTCCAAATTTTTTGAATTATGCGAAATTGGAATTTGAGTTCGAATGCTGAAGTATAGTTGTATTTTTCCACAGAATTATCTAAATATTGGCCAATTTGAATTATTCAAACATGTTTGTTTTTTGCCAAAGGTAGTTAGTTTTTTTTTTTTTGCATTTCGGTATATTTTTATATTTTCCCGGTGGTTGTTTATGGAAAGTTTTCCATCTTCTGGTTTTTTCTTAAAAAAACTGCCAAGTGGGACCGCCGTCATGTTGTTTTTTGTCATATTTGTAAATACCGCGATGTGAAGAATTCAAATTTGAAGATGCCCACACTCAACAGTTGTTCGGATTGAGATCTATTGAAATTCAAAGAAAGTTGATATTTGTAAGTTCTTCAAATTTTGGAAATTGATTCAAAATTTGTTCGTATTGAGATCTATTGAAATTCAAAGAAAGTTGATATTTGTAAGTTCTTCAAATTTTGAAAACTGGTAAAATTGGAAAGTTATTCATATTTGAATTATGTTTGCGTCTATTAAATGCTCACATTTTGTAGGCTTTAAAATTTTTGAAGTATTCAAATTTGGAATTTGATCATACGCCATAAATAGGCAACGTCTTTTTTTGTGGTCATGCTGATGTATTTGTCATATTTTTCCCGTCCGTGTTGTAAAATTTAAATTTGAAAATGTCCGGATTTAAAAATTCCGCAGATTTGGAAACTATTGAAATGCAAAAAAGCTTACGTTTTAAGATTGTTTAGATTTTGAAAATTGTTCAAAATGGGAAGTTATTCGGATTTGAATTCTTTTAACGTTTGTAAAAATGGTCGGACTTGAAGGGTATTTTGAAAATTTAAAATTTTCAAATTTGAATATTGATCATATGCCGTAAATAGTTAGCATTTCTTTTTGTTATCATTTTGATATATTTTTTATATTTTTCTGCTGGATATATTTAAAGTTATTGATTTTGCAACTTTTGGCAATTTTTGGAAATTTGCCCACATTCAAAAGTTGTTCGGATTGAGATCTATTGAAATTCAAAGAAAGTTGATATTTGTAAGTTCTTCAAATTTTTGAAATTGGATTCAAAAGTTGTTCGGATTGAGGTCTATTGAAATTCAAAGAAATTTAATATTTGTAGGTTCTTCAAATTTTGGAAATAGGTAAAATTGGGAAGTTATTCATATTTGAATTATTTTTGCGTCTATTAAATGCTCACATTTTGTAGGCATTAAATTTTTGAAGTATTCAAATTTGGAATTTGATCATACGCCATAAATAGGCAACGTCTTTTTTTGTGGTCATGCTGATGTATTTGTCATATTTTTCCCGTCCGTGTGGTAAAATTTAAATTTGAAAATGTCCAGATTAAAAAATTGAGTAGATTTGGAAACTATTGAAATGCAAAAAAGCTTACGTTTTAAGATTGTTCAGATTTTGAAAATTATTCAAAATGGGAAATTATTCAGATTTGAATTCTTTAAACGTTTGCAAAAATGGTCGGATTTGAAGGGTATTTTGAAAATTTAAAATTTTCAGATTCGACTTTTGATCATATGCCGTAAATAGTTAGCATTTATTTTTGTGGTCATTTTGATATATTTTTTATATTTTTCTGCTGGATATATTTAAAGTTATTGATTTTGCAACTTTTGGCAATTTTTGGAAATTGTTTAAATAAGCTGGGTGAAAAAACTCAAAAAAGGAAAAAAAATGACATCTCGGGCCCACTGTGTCACCGTGCTGACGTCACAGCGGCCGGGTCCGCCACGGCGGCGTGGAGCTCGCCGGCGTCGCGCCACTGCGTTCTGGGACGCGCGCGGGGCCGCGGTGGACGCGCACGGACGCGGGCGGCCCGAAAGTGGCGGCGCCGCCGCGTTTTGGACGCGGCGGAGGGCGGCGAGAAATCCGGCGCGCGTGCGGCGTGTCAGGACGCGATCCGCGGCGCGGAGGTGGAGGACGCGGCGGCGGAGCGTCCCGTGGGCTCCGATTTGAGCGGGGAGTAGCGTGGCGGCGGCGCGAGGCGTCAGTGACCTCCAGCGTCGCGGGAGAAGAAGGAGAGAGGATGAGGCGTTGTGGGTTTTTTGCACGGAGATCCATGGGCTTCCGCGAAATTGCAAATTAGTCCTTCGGGAGGGTTTTTTGCAATTTTTTTGCGCTAAAATTCGTGCGCGTGTGTGACCGGCTGGAAACCGGCATCACCACCATGCCACGCGTCGCCACGTTATTGGTAGAAATTCGGGCGCTACTGTAGATCTACAGTAGCGCGCGCTGGGGAGGACGTGGCCATGTGTTGGCCGTCGGATCGCGCGGATCAAACGGCCAAGAAAAAGGGGCGACGTGGGCATGGTGGAGAGGGGGTGAATCTAGCTAGCCTTTATATTTATATATAGTATCTATGTTGCAGAGGGAGTGATTTAAAACGAGGTAATTGTGCGCGCGGGCGTGTGGCACAAAGAGAATGCCTCCGCACAGTACTGAAGACACCGACAGGATGGCATTTGTATCTTTGCCGCTCAGGACAGGACGAAGAAGCTGCCAATGCCATCTGTATTGTAAATCTTTTAAATTTCGAATCCTTGTGTTGAAATTTATGACGTGTACCGTGTACGCACTCCATATGGCACGATCCACCACTGATCGTCAACGGTTGTGATCATCCATCAAAGACCTGTCATTTTCGTGCGGTACTCTGTGCCTAGGGTCTGTGAAAAGGAGTGTATATACTCACCACTTCTTTAGATTAACTTCAGCCACATATCTGCTTCAGACAAGCTATGAACCGACAGATTTGCTTCAGAGAAGCTTGGACCAATATTGCGGCCACCCTTCTCCCCAGCCATTCTATAAATACACTTAGGATTCAGCAATTTAGATACACCAAGCAAAAGTATCATCCAACACAAGTCTTAAAACCTCTCTTATTACTCCCAACCTAGTTGTCCCAATACATCCCATCTAACCTGCTTCAAAAATATCCTCAACTCGAGCAATATGGCTCTGGCTACGCTCGTCGCCATACCTTGCTGGTGTTAGTTGTCTTGCCCATCATATGGCAGCAATGTGAGCGACGCCAGAGGCTTCCCCTGGGCCCGCCACACTGCCCATTATCGGCAACATGCACCAGATGGTCTGGAACAAGCCGGCAGTATTCAGTGGATCCATCGTCTACTCGAGAGATGAACACAGACATCATGTGCCTCCGACTCGGGTCGACTCACGTCGTCGTTGTGAAATGCCCGAAGATAGCCCGCGAGGTACTGCGAAAAAACGACGAGGTTCTCGCCTCCCGCCCCGCCACGTTCGCCTCGGGTGCATTCAGCTTCGGGTACAGGGGTTCCATCTTCTCGCCATACGGCGAGCAGTGGAAGAAGATGAGGCAGGTGCTCACCTCTGAGATCCTCGCCTCGTCCATGGAGAAAAAACTCCACCACCTGCGGAAGGAGGAGTACAACCACCTTGTGAGGTACATCAGCAACATGGCACGTCGAAACAACTTCATCGACGTCCGCCATGTAGCCCAGCATTTCTGTTGTAACATCATAGAAGTCTTGTGTTTGGTAAGAGATACTTTGGCGACGACATACTGGCTTCGTCGACTGTGGGCCCGGACATGATGAGGTGGCACATGTTGCCGCTCTCTTCACCGCCCTCAACCATCTCTACAGCTTCTGCGTGTCAGACTACTTCCCGGCACTGGCAGGCCTCGATTTGGAGGGCCATGAAATGGTTTCCAGAATGTCATGAGAGTAGTCAATCGGCTGCACGATCCCATCATAGAAGAGAGGATCCGTGAAAGGTCCACTACACTTCAGAAAGGTGGCGAAAAGAAAGAGCCAGAGACTTTTTGGACGTCCTGGTTTACCTTGAAGATGCAGATGGACAACCATTGTTGTCCTTACAAGAAATAGAGCACAAACAATGGTTAGTACGGTGTCTCAGCCGCTTAATTGGAACAATAAATTGATCATTTTCTACATCTCATATAGTATATATTTTATTTTATTTATTGACCAACTTATCTAATTATTTTTCTGACATCTATCGGTGTAGGAAATGATGGTTGCAGTGGTCGATAACCCATCGAATGCTGTTGAGTGGGCGCTCGCTGAGATGATGAATAAGCCAGGTCATGCAAAAAGCTATCGATGAACTAGACGCTGTTGTTGGTAAAGACAGACTAGTCGAGGAATCTGACATTCCTAGGCTAAACTATCTCAAATCATGCATTCGGGAGGCTTTCCGCTTACACCCGTACCATGCTCTTAACCTACCACATGTAGCCATGGAGGAAACCATAGTAGCCGGCTACACCATCCCTAAGGGTAGCCACGTCATTTTAAGCCGACTCGGGCTTGGTCGGAACCCCAAGATCTGGAACGAACCACTCGAGTTTCGGCCCGAGAGGCATCTGAACACCACCAATGTACTTCTTACCGAGCCAGGCCTAGGTTTCATTTCATTTAGTAGTGGAAGGAGGGGCTGTCCTGGGATTTCACTTGGTACATCCGTCACAATGATGCTATTTGCAAGGTTGTTGCAGGGATTCACCTGGACCAAGCCTCCAGGTGTTGATAGCATCAGTCTTCAGGAAGGAAAGGCCAGCCTTGCACTAGCTGAACCCCTGGTTTTGCAAGCAAACCCACGGTTGGCTACTCATATCTATATATGAGCAATGAAATAGATTTCATACGTGTTTACTCCGTTTTAGATCTACAATATGTATCTCGAATAAATAGATCCTAGATATCGCTGGACCGCATTCGGTTGTCCGAACACTTCATGTTTGTACAATAAAGTAACGATGATTGATGCTATATTCAATGTAATGGGTGATCACTGTCACAAAGATGTATGAACTTATCATAATGCTGTACCATGTTGTATTTATATAAGTTTGGTGTTTTCTTTTAAATTCAGTGACCTTTCTTAATCTCCAAATACAGTTTAGATCATCCACTAGCTAGCCCGACTTAAAGAAAATCAAGGGATACACAAACAGACCCGCCTAACAAATGTCCAGACTGGCTATGAATTTAAGATATTCCCTTGTTATTCTTCACACGATTTGCCACCATTGCTCTGATAGAATTAGCCAGGTCCAATGTAGAAAAAAGAACAAATAATAATGCAAGTTTTACAGCTTAATTTTCTGAAATATAAGTAGGAAAGTCGAGAGGGCCTTGGCCCACCTGAACAATATTATACAAGTCACAAATGCTATTTATCTAAAGAGGAAAAAAAATCCTAGCATAACACATCCATATTTATTGAATCATTTTTATCATCAGTGTTTAGAATGCATGGGTCAGAGAGAGGGTGGCTACATAAATCAGCCAGCGGAATAGACATAGCATAAATACCCTAATGCATCGTGCAATCTACCAATATGCTGCTAGCCACCTGATTGAACATATCTACTAATCGTTTCACAAAGGCTAATGATTTGACAAAATTTATAGAGTTTGGCGCGAGAGAAGAGCAAACAGATTTATCAGTTTTTTTCTTCGACGGACTACTTTACTTATAACCATCTCTTACTTTGCCATCATCTAATTTCCAGCTCTTATTTGTACTTTCCCCTTTTGTTAGTCATACGAGTCTTAACGGTTTATTAAGCCCACAATGCTTTACATTTTCTACTTAATTTATCTTCCCATTTAATTATTTTGTGATGGGTACGCTTGTTTCCCCACACCAAGAAGCAAAGTGAAAGGATAAAAATCATATAAAATCAGGATTTTCCTCCCTCCAAGAAAACCCAATGCCTAAGTTTACCACGTGTCCACACAAATCTCAAAGCATGCATACTCCTTTTTCACCAATCCAAACAATTTCCAGTTTCATCTTCATTAATATCCTTTGCTAGACGCCGGTGGCCGTTCAGCCCATAGTCGTTGCAAGCCCTGTCGGAGTCCCTATCGGGCGAGTGGGGTTTCGGGTCTCAAAAACACCGACTAGATTGTCTTGTGTATCACGTTTTCAGTCGGTCTTACATGGCGGCTTTGTCGTCATCGATGTGGCGTGTTCATATGTGAACATCATGCTTCAAGGGTGGATTCTCTGTTTGCTAGCAGTGTGTGATTTTAGTGCACTGTTGGCTGCATGACCCCGTTTGGTAGCTTTGCGTGATTTTGCACCATTTTATTGTCACAAAACAAACCATTTTTTCTAAGCGATCAACTCGTGGTTGACAGTAAGATATACGGACTCTTCTACTTGTTATATGTTCTATCATTCTCACTTACCTGCATTCACTTTAAATCTCGGCCACACCAAAATGTAAAAGGATTAGTAAAGTTTTGTCGGTATCCATCTTCAAGGAAAATGATCTTCCTTCTCTCAAACAAGACACATGACTTGCAGAGGAAAAAAGATATACTCTGGAATCTAGATCCATGAAAGGGTACAAGCAGCATTGGATGGGCAGACGGTCCTAAGTCGTGTACCCCTTCACTCTGAGAGCTTCCAGGAGAGGCGATTAGGGTTTCCTCACCTCCTGTCGACGCCGCCACCGATCTGCCCCGCCTCTGTGACCTTCCTGCCATGGAGGCGCGGTGGATCTCGGCCCTCGTCGGCGGGAGGGCTCCGTTTTCTGGTTTTCGTGTCAAGGTTTGTTGGGACAGCTCTGATGCCGGTGGCGGCGCCTCGTTTCAATAAGTTCTCCCGGTTTCAGTCCCATCTCGGCGGCGATGTCGAGAAGCCCATGGGAATGGTGTGGTCTCGAGGATTTCTTCTGGCGGTGGCGTCTTCAGATCGTCAAGGAGCTTCATCGGCGGTTTTCTTTCTTCTTCGGCTCCGAGACGGATGTGGTGTTCTAGACCCGTTTGGTGACTTCCTGTCCGCATCCAACACCGTCAGGCCGCTCAAGGAGGAGCGCCAGCGGCGACGCACCGTCGACATGGTCTGGAGTTTGAAAACTAAGGGTATCTCAAGGATTTCGTTGTAATTTTGTACTTTTTGAAATGTTTTGTACTGTTCGATGTTTCTTTTAATGGCCGGGTCCAGAGAAAGGGTACAAGCAGCGGTCTGGCCGTTTCTGCAAACGGTAACGCCCAGTGGCCACATGCAGCCAAATAACCCGCCGCTTTCCATATAAAAGATGGTAGTACAAAATAATTATGTTCTATAGACATTTCGCTACTGGAATTGGCCATCGTACGAACTTGAATGGATGGTTGGATAGAAGTAATGTGTGTGTGTGTGTGTGAAGAAGAGAAAGCATGCTAGACGATGACGAGAGGAGAGTTTTTTCTTCATCCATCGACTGTCTAAAAAATCAGTTTCATTAGTTTCAGTTCTCTTGTGTACACCGTTCTGGTGATTGTACGTAGCGTTGCGATAATTTATCATAAATTTTATGCCAGCCATAGACAATTTTATTTGGTCCTTGTGGAAGAGTTAGATGAGAAACGAGGCAGGAAAAATCGCATTCAAAGTTGCACCGATGTCTCCTCCCCAACCCCACCGGCCCCTCTCGACGCCGGCCACTCCGGCGGCGTCGGCCACCCCCTGGCTCTGTCCCTGCGCCCTCACCAGCTGCCCCCACCACCGGCCCGTCTCCCGGCCAACTTCATCCCGCGGATCATGGCTCCCCTGGTCCCTGCGCCAGATCTGGGGCCCACGCGATTGCGGCTCAGATCCATGGTGGGCTCGGTGGCGCTTTCCTCCGCCTTGTCGGCCTCCGTGGATGAGGTGCCGGAGACCCCGTCTGCTTTCGTGGAAGAGGTGCCAGAGACCCCGCTCTCTTCACCTACCTCTGTGCCGCTTTCATTGCAGGTCGGCCAGTTCGTGCTCACTCCGCTCTGCCGCATTGAAGGCGACCCTGCACCTATCCCCTCTAGGTCCAGCTCCTCCCGCCTCCCGGCCTGGCAGCTCCCTGTCTTCAATGCTTGGCCCTGGTCTCCCGGCAATCGCGCGTCACGCCAATCCCGCCGTACAGCGCATTGACGCCCAGGATCGAAGAGAAGATTTGGAGGATGGGTGGCAGCTTATCCAGTACCGACGCCCTCGTCTGCCCCCGCCTTCAAGGCCGCCCACTGCTCCTGCTCCTGCCGGCCCACGCTCCCAAATTCCTCGTCATCTTTGGGGCCTCTGCTTCAAGTGCTTCGAAAAAGGACACCGGATCCGGGACTGCATGAACCTTGTGTGTTGCCGTCACTGCTCCCGCCCTAGACACAAGGAGAGGGAGTGCTCTGTGGCTCTCGCGGCCCTGCCGTTCAAGCTCGACACCGCGGCCTTCCCGCCCCTCCGCCAGCCTGTGATGCCGCACCATCCGGGTGACCCTCGCTCGCGCCCCGCTGAGGCGAGCATCATCGTGCCGGCCACCGTGGGGATGCAGCAGTCCGCCAACACCCTTGCCTCCAGCTACCTCCTGCTCTCCAGCGGCGGCACCAGGCCGCACGTGTCCACGGCGGCGGGTGCCGACGCCCTCCAGGACGAGCTCGACATCCCGACCAGCGCCATCACCGTCGTCCGGCACTTCCCCGAGGACTTCCTTGTCTCCTTCACCCACCAGCACCACCGGGAGCGTGCTCTGGCCACACTCTCATCCCGCCGCGGCATCCTCGACATCCACATGAAGCCATGGACCCTGGAGGCCCAAGCTGACCACGTCAACATGAAGTACCACGTGTACCTCGAGCTGGAGGGCGTCAAGCTCCACGCCTGGGACGTCGACACCGTCTCCCGCTCCATCGGCGACGAGTGCGACATCGACTACATTGTGGCACGCTCGGTGCTGAAGGAGGACGCTGCTACGCTCGGCGTGTGGGCCTGGACCGACAACCCCGACCACATCCCCAAGGTGAAGCGTCTCAAGTTGCCGGCCCGCCCTCGCTCCCGTCTGCTCCCTCCATTGGCCGCCGTGCCCTACGCTCGTGGGTCGTTGTCCATATGTTCATGTACGAGGACTTCAATGGAGTGGAGTTGATCCCTGGTGTGCCCGCCAAGCCTCGCCGCACTGAAGAATTCGACTGGGCTTTGGGTATCGTCGATGGTGAGCGGTGTCCCTCTAGCAGCAGGGAGGGGACGTCCGAGCCGGCGCACCGTGGGTGCCGTGATGATAATGAAGACCGTCGCGGCCGTGGGGATGACCGTCCTAGGATGCGGGATCGGCTCCTCGGCCATAGCTGCTCACGCGCCACCCAATGTGACTATCATGCGATATTTAATTGGGTCGAGACTCATGTCTTGGAATGCCTTGCTGGCTCGGTTGATACTGGTTCAACTAACACAAGGTCCCGATGAGTTTCGTTGGAATTTATGTGGGAATGGAAAATTCTCGGTAGATTTCATGTATAGGGCGTTAGTCCATTCTGATTTTTCAGTCGATAATAAAAAAATAATATGACAAATGAAGATTCCGCTCAAACTGAAAGTGTTTACTTGGTATCTTCGTAAGGATGTCATATTAACAAAGGATAACCTTGTTAAGCGAAACTGGTATGGAAGTACAAAGTGTGTGTTTTGTCCACAACAGGAGGAAATAAAACACTTATTCTTTGAGTGTAGCTTTGCATGTTCTATTTGGTTATCTATCCAGATAGTTTCTAACTTGTATCCACTCAAGTTCGTTGCAAATGTATTTGGCAACTGGCTACATGGGATTGATAAAAAGTTTACAACAATTATTAGGGTGGGAGCGATAGCAGTTATATGATCGTTTTGGCTGTATATAAATGAAAATGTTTTCAATGATAAAGATTTTTCTCGAATTGCAGGTACTCAACCGGTGAACAAGTATTCTCCATTTGTGGTCCACATTACAACGGGCGGGGTATCGAGACCTCTTTACGGAGACATGAGCACGACTGAAAGAGGTGGCGAGTGATATTTTTATCCAACATGGATGGTCGTAATTACCTCGGCGGATTGGTCCTCCATAGTCGTTGACGTCTTACCTCTACATGATTGTAATTCGCCTAGTGCTACATTTTTTATTTATTTTTTGGAACTTTTGGATTGCGGCTTTGTGCATTCCTATGTAGAGGTCGGGTGTAGTACTTAAACATCTTAGATAATGAACCTCTTTATAAAAAAAGCTAGTGGCGGACTAGATCATTCTCCATCGCCAGCCCGATCAGCCCTAAAGCTAGTGAGCATTCTGGAAACAATGTCCTTGAGCTGCAGGGGAAAGCGTAAATTGTCTTGTGGTTGTGCCCATTTGCCTCACGCATCACACGAGATTAATTTGGATATATGTCAGTCATACATACATATGTTGCAGAGGAAGTGATTTAAAACGAGGTACGTGTGCGCGCGGGATTAATTTGGATGTCCAGTCATACATTCCAACGCATCACACGTAATTGTCGTGTGGGTGGAAGAGAATGCCTCCGCACAGTACTGAAGACACCGACAGGATGGCATTTGTATCTTTACCGCTCAGGACAAGACAAAGAAGCTGCCAATGCCATGAGCTTTGGGTACGAGATGTTACCCTACTTGCTGCAATAAAAAACGACACTTCAGAAGTTTCAAAAAAATGAAAATAATCTTCGATGTAGATGATGACGAATTCTACCGGTGTGCAAAAAATCAGTGTAACATATTTTGTATTTTGACTGTGTAAAAATGACAATTTTCTAGATCCGAGGTGGCGGATATTGCAAATTTCGATTTCTTTCAAGATTTGTCAGGATTTACCATTCTTTCAAGATTTGTCAGGATTCCACCGGGTTCGTCTGGACCCGAGATCCAAACCGAATTTCCGATATGTCCAGTCATACATATGTTGCAAAGGAACTGATTGAAAACGAGATACATATGTTGCCTCCGCACAGTACTGAAGACACCGACAGGATGGCATTTGTATCTTTACCGCTCAGGACAGGACGAAGAAGCTGCCAATGCCATCTGTATTGTAAATCTTTTAAATTTCGAATCCATGTGTCGAAATTTATGACGTGTACCGTGTACGCACTCCATATGGCACGATCCACCACTGATCGTCAACGGCTGTGATCATCCATCAAAGACCTGTCATTTTCGTGCGGCACTCTGTGCCTAGAGTCTGTGAAAAGGAGTGTATATACTCACCACTTCTTCAAATTAACTTCGGCCACATATCTGCTTCAGACAAGCTATGAACCGACAGATTTGCTTCAGAGAAGCTTTGGACCAATATTGCGGCCAAGCTATAGCTAGTATCTCCCTTCTCCCCAGCCATTCTATAAATACACTTAGGATTCAGCAATTTAGATGCACCAAGCAAAAGTATCATCCAACACAAGTCTTAAAACCTCTCTTTATTACTCCCAACCTAGTTGTCCCAATACATCCCATCTAACCTGCTTCAAAAATATCCTCAACTCGAGCAATATGGCTCTTGCTACGCTCGTCGCCATGGCCACCTTGCTGGTGTTAGTTGTCTTGCCCATCATATGGCAGCAATGTGAGCGACGCCAGCGGCTTCCCCCAGGGCCCGCCACACTGCCCATCATCGGCAACATGCACCAGATGCTCCGGAACAAGCCAGCGGTATTCCGATGGATCCATCGCCTACTCAAAAAGATGAACACAGACATCATGTGCCTCCGACTCGGGTCGACTCATGTCGTCGTTGTGACGTGCCCGAAGATAGCACGCGAGGTACTGCGAAAAAACGACGAAGTTCTCGCCTCCCGCCCCGCCACGTTCGCCTCGGGTGCCTTTAGCTTCGGGTACAGGGGCTCCATCTTCTCGCCATACGGCGAGCAGTGGAAGAAGATGAGGCAGGTCCTCACCTCCGAGATCCTGGCCTCGTCCATGGAGAAAAAACTCCACCACCTGCGGAAGGAGGAGTACAACCACCTTGTGAGGTACATCAGCAACATGGCACGTCCAAACAACTTCATCGACGTCCGCCATGTAGCCCAGCATTTCTGTTGTAACATCATTAGAAGTCTTGTGTTTGGTAAGAGATACTTCGGCGACGACATACCGGCTTCGTCGACTAGTGGGCCCGGACATGATGAGGTGGCGCATGTTGCCGCTCTCTTCACCGCCCTCAACCATCTCTACAGCTTCTGCGTGTCAGACTACTTCCCGGCACTGGCAGGCCTCGATTTGGAGGGCCATGAAATGGTTTCCAGGAATGTCATGAGAGTAGTCAATCGGCTGCACGATCCCATCATAGAAGAGAGGATCCGTGAAAGGTCCACTACACTTCAGAAAGGTGGCGAAAAGAAAGAGCCCAGAGACTTTTTGGACGTCCTGGTTTACCTTAAAGATGCAGATGGACAACCATTGTTGTCCTTACAAGAAATAAGAGCACAAACAATGGTTAGTACGGTGTCTCAGCCGCTTAACTGGAACAATAAATTGATCATTTTCTACATCTCATATAGTATATATTTTAATTTTATTTATTGACCAACTTATCTAATTATTTTTCTGACATCTATCGTTGTAGGAAATGATGGTTGCAGTGGTCGATAACCCATCGAACGCTGTTGAGTGGGCTCTCGCTGAGATGATGAATAATCCGGAGGTCATGCAAAAAGCTATCGATGAACTAGACGCTGTTGTTGGTAAAGACAGACTAGTCGAGGAATCTGACATTCCTAGGCTAAACTATCTCAAATCGTGCATTCGGGAGGCTTTCCGCTTACACCCGTACCATGATCTTAACCTACCACATGTAGCCATGGAGGAAACCATAGTAGCCGGCTACACCATCCCTAAGCATAGCCACGTCATTTTAAGCCGGCTCGCGCTTGGTCGGAACCCCAAGATCTGGAAGGAACCACTCGAGTTTCGGCCCGAGAGGCATTTGAACACCACCAATGTACTTCTTACCGAGCCAGGCCTAGGATTCATTTCATTTAGTAGTGGAAGGAGGGGTTGTCCTGGGATTTCACTTGGTACATCTGTCACAATGATGCTATTTGCAAGGATGTTGCAGGGATTCACTTGGACCCAGTGGCGGACCCAGGAATTTTGCGAAGCCTGGGCGGGCCGTAAGCCAACTAAATTTTTTCTCAAATGAATATAAGAATGACATGGAAAAAAATAATTTTTCACGACAATTCTAATGTAGAAACACAGATCAATACATTACAAGTTCACAAAACATTGATATGTTTGCAAGTTCATAGTACATTTGAATGTTTCTTCACATAACATTCAAATATTCATACGCTAATATTAGATATGATAGCTTAGCAAGAACTCCCAAAAAGACATAAAACTTCCAAGGTAGATGACCAAAGTATATTTATCAAGATTCATGAGGCAAGGAATATTACCGAGATAGTACCAATGATGTGCTAGTTAACCCTAGTCTTACGAGGTAAAAAATTCTCCCATTCCTCATGTCTTGAAACCGTTGAGCAATAACACCACTATCAAGTTGACTAAATAGCTCCCGCTCGGTGTAACAAATCATCAAGTCATTGAACTATTCATTTTTGAGTTTGTTACGTAATTTGGACTTGATGGCCTTCAGTGCCAAAAAAGCCCTCTCAACCGATGCCGTTGACACCGGTAATATCAAAGCCAACTAAATAAGCTTATAAACCAATGGAAAGAACAAATATTTCTCAGTTTCAACCATGTTTGTAGCCAAACTTTCAAGATTTGTGCAAGTGGACGGGAAACTGGGCAAGGGTTTCGGGAGTTAGTGAGTTGGGGAACGGAAGGGAATGACTGGGTGACTGAACTGAACGACCGAAAGAGGACTCGATCCAGTCTCAGGATCGATCGAGCAAGGACACGTCGTGGCATTTCTTTCCTTTTCCCTGCGAATAGCCCATGGCTGCAAGGCCCATGAAGCTAACAGTTTTCTATTTGACCTTACGAAGCAAACAGTTTTGCCCCTGCTTAGATTCGAATTTGTCGCTAAATATGCTCTGTTGTACGAGGCGAGCGCGGACGAAGCCCGGGCGAGCGCCCGGGCAGCCGGGACGCTGCGTCCGCCCATGCTTGGACCAAGCCTCCAGGTGTTGACAGCATCAGTCTTCAGGAAGGCAATGCCAGCCTTGCACTAGCTGAACCCCTGGTTTTGCAAGCAAACCCACGGTTGGCTGCTCACATCTACATATGAGCAATGAAATAGAGTTCATACATGTTTACTCAGTTTTAGATTGATAATATGTATCCGGAATAAATAGCTCCTAGCTGGACCGCATGCGATTGTCCGAACACTTCATGTTTGTAATGATTGATGCTATATTTAATGTAATGAGTGTATCACTATCACAAAGATATATGAACTTATCATAATGGTGTACCATGCTATATTTATATAAGTTTGGTGTTTTCTCTTAAATTCAGCGACCTTTCTTAATCTCCAAATACAGTCTAGATCATCCACTAGCTAGCTTGACTTAAAGAAAATCAAGGGATCGTTCCTCCATCAATTACAATTACCCTGAACACAAACAGACCCGCCTAACAAATGTCCAGACTGGTTATGAATTTAAGATATTCCCTTCTTATTCTTCACACGATTTGCCACCATTGCTCCGATAGAATTAGCCAGGTATGATGTAGACAAAAGAACAAATAATAATGCAAGTTCTACAGCTTAATTTTCTGAAATATAAATGGGTAAGTCGAGAGGGACTTGGCCCACCTGAACAATATTATATGTCACAAATGCTATTTTTTTAAAGAGAAAAAAATCTTAGCATAACACGTCCATATTTATTGCATCATTTTTATCATTCAGAGTTTACAATTCATGGGTGGCTACACAAATCAGCCAGCGGAAAAGACATAGCATAAATAGCCTAATGCATCATGGAATCTATTAATATGCTGCTAGCCACCCTGATTGAACATATCTCGTGCAATGGTCTCTAATCATTTCACAAAGGCTAGGGATTTGACATAATATATAGAGTTTGGCGCGAGAGAAAAGCAAACATATTTATCAGTTTTTTTTTTCTTTGACGGACTACTTTACTTTTCACCATCTCTTACTTTTCCATCATCAAATTTCCAGCTCTTATTCCTAAGTGTGCCACGTGTCCACACAAATCTCAAAGCATGCATAATCATTTTTCTCCAATCCAAACCATTTCCAGTTTCATCTTCGTTAATATTCTTTGCTCGACGCGAATGGTCGTTCAGACCATAGTCGTTGCAAGCCCTGGCGGAGTCCCTATTGGGCGAGTGGGGTTTTGGATAAAAAAACACCGGCTAGATTATCTTGTGTGTATCGCGTTTTCAGTCAGTCTTACATGGCGGTTTTGTCATCATCGATGTGGCGTGTTCATGTGTGAACAACGTGCTTCAAAGGTGGATTCTCCGTTTGGTAGCCGTGTGTGATTTTGGTGTGTTGTTGGCTGCATGACCCCGTTTGGTAGCTTTGTGTGATTTCACCATTTTATTGAGACAAAA
Source organism: Poa pratensis (assembly GCA_947311845.1). NCBI lineage: Eukaryota > Viridiplantae > Streptophyta > Magnoliopsida > Poales > Poaceae > Poa > Poa pratensis. The sequence continues at coordinate 42,614,038 of CAMZMU010000102.1, forward strand.
CAAACCAATTTTTTCTAGGTGATCAACTCGTGGTTGACAGTAAGACATACCGATTCTTCTACTTTTTATATCGTTCTATTATTCTCACTTACCTGCATTCACTTTAAATCTCGGCCACACCAAAATGTACAAGAATTAATAAAGTTGTGTCGGTATCCATCTTCAAGGAAAATGATCTTCCTTTCTCTCAAACAAGACACATGACTTGCAGAGGAAAAAAGATATACTCTGGAATCTGGATCCGTGAAAGGGTACAAGCAGCGCTTTGGCCGTTTTATAGACATCTCGCTCTTGGAAGTGACCATCGTACGAACTTGAATGGATGGATGGTTGGAAAGAACTAATGAGTGTGTGTGTGGAAGAAGAGAAAGCATGCTAGACCACGACGACGAGAGGAGAGAGTTTTTTTTCATCCATCCAATGTCTGACGAAAACTCAGTTTCATTAGTTTCAGTTCTCTTGTGTAACACCGTCCTGGAGATTGTACGTAGGGTAGCGATCGAGCTTTAACGTAATTTATCATAAATTTTATTTGTTCCTCGTGGAAGAGTGAGATGAGAAACGAGGTCGGTATGCTTCATGTGCTGATTATCGATGGAATGGGACTCACGACCAAACCCCTCCTCTCCACAGAGTCATCACACAGAGTAGTGGTCTGCATGCTTGCAAGACCATTCCACAGTATCCATCACATCACAGCGTACGTGTGGAGGTGAATGCCTCCAGACAGTGAAGAGGTTCACTGTCCTTGGTTCTAGGTACGATCAGTGCTGGATGCATGCCCCCCTCCGAGCTTGCATTTGTTATTATCTCTGTGTCCGCCACAAGAAGGTTCCGATGGCGGATGTCGGTGGTCGAGTAGCGCAGAGAAGCAGAAAGGTCCCACAAGGGAGGTCGAGGGAAGCGGGATGGCGGTCCTTTCTATGAATATAGACATGTCGACCATGTTGGCCATCTTTTTAATAAAATCAATAAAAATGAAGAAAACTTCAAACAAAATGCAATCTTTTTTCATGGAGTCCTTTTATGTTTACTAGCTAGTTGATAGGGTTAATATATAACTTGGAATGTTACTACTTTCAAAAAATGTTCCCAAAAAATACTATCATGTATGAACATTCATTAGTTTCAAGTCACGTGACCAAGATCATGGCCATATTCATGGCATAGTTCATGATAATGTATCCATACTTGTCAGAATAGGTGTATCTTGGCATGCCAAATAACATTGCCAAAGTTAGTTTTCAAATTACTTCTAAAACAAATATTTCCATTTTCTCCGTGCCCAAAATAGGGTTTTTTGTGAAGTAAATGCAGAGCATATCCTGCAAAATGATATCAATCCAATTTTAACATAAAGTATATACCTATTTAACGGATAATTCCTAAATATTATTCATTTTCTCGCGTTTTGGCCATTTTAAATGACTTTATGCTTATTTCTCAAAAATGTTATAGTTTGCTCCTAAAAATTGTCAAAACTTATTTTTATTAGGTACATAAGTAGTAATTTATAGAAGCGGTGAGAGTTTTGAAATATTTGATCCCTTTATACGGATATCCATGTTGGCCATTTGGTCCTATTTTCAAAAATGGAGAAGCATTCAAAAATGCATTATTCCTTATGAAGTCTTTTTATGTGTACTAGATTTTAGGAAAATATTAAACTTGTAATATGACTACTTTTAAAAACAATCTTAAATGTACAAAAATTTATGTGTTTCAAACCAAATGAACATTACCATGGCGATAGTCGTGGCATAGTTAACGATAATGTGCCCATATTTGGCAGTTAGGTGTATCTTGCCATTTCGAACAACCTTTCAAATTGATTTTATGAATTATTTGTAAAAAATCATTTGATATTACCTACTTTCATCCATTCAAATGACTTTATGCCTATTTCACGAAAGTAATCAAATTTGAATTATAAGTGTGTTATAGTTTGCCAAAATATGCCAAATATCACTTTTAGGTACACAAAGTAGTAATTATGTCAGAGAACCAGTGAGAGTTTTGAAAGATTTGACCGCTTTCTAAGAATAGCCATGCCGTCCATTTAAACCTCTTTTGAAAAGAAAAAATAATAGGAAGAAACATTTGATACGTCAAAAACCTATGAACGAACTTTATAGTTTATTATAAATCTTGATTACTCTGCATTTGGAGTCCAAACAAATAGGTACACGTATATGATTGTGTCCATTAAACTCTTTTCTGACGCCATTGCGGGGAATGATCGATGATATATGTCCTTCCATTCCATTATAGGAGAAAGGGTAATTGGCTTCTGGTTCTTGCCATTTCCCTCACACGAGATTTGAACGTCCACCAGCGCGTAGTACGCATGTTGGCGGGGAGACTCTTCAGACAAAACGAGGTACTTATGCATCATCTGCTGGAACTAGCCACGTATTTCAGCACAGTTTTCACGCTGGTTGGCCAGGTCAGCAGCTAGCCAGCTCACTGTATACCCTTGCCTATAAATTGGAACATACCGTCGGTAGTCTAGTCCAGCCAGCATCAGTTCTCAAGCATAAAACTTCAAAAAAAAGTTCTCAAGCATCACTAGGGGTCTAGCTAGTAGTGCTGCTGCCTAGCTTTCAATTCAAGCGGTACCATGGCAATGGCATGGCAGATAACGATGGCCACGGCAGGAACCAGGTGCTTCCGGCCGGCAACCGTGCGATGCTCGTCGGCGCCGCCGCCGGGTCGGCGGTCGGCTAACTACGCGCCCAGCTCCTGGGACTACGACTCCCTCCTGCAGCTGCTGTCGATCAACAGTCGGTGCCATGCCAACCATATGGTGATCTCATCTCTCCATCCAGTATGCAATGCAATATCGTAGACATATGGCAATTTAGAAAATGGAAATTAAGGCATAAGTGCACGTATGCATCCAACACTTACAGGACGGAGCTCGGAGTTTGACAGGATGAAGGCCGACGTGAGGGAGCGCTTGGTGGCCGGAGGCGACGACCAGGCTGCGAAGCTCAGCCTCGTCGACACGGTGCAACGGCTCGGCATCGCCTACCACTTCGAGGAGGAGATCTGCTGTATCCTCACCTCCATCCACCGTCGTAGCTGTCAAGATGATGGTGGTGGTGATATTGCTTCGGCAGCCTTGAGGTTCAGGCTGCTCAGGGAGAACGGTTTCCCAGTCTTCTTCCCCGCAGGTATGTACCTAGCTAGTATGAAATATACACTTTCCAAACAAACGGAGTTTTTCTGTAATGAAAACATCGCATTAAGCTGATAAAAAACAGCAATGTGTTGTACTTCAACTTTTGCGTGTAATAAGCATGGTGTTTGTGCACTTAACTGAAACTATTTCATGGTGTCAATATGTGCAGAATCTCTGCAATATCTTAAGCAAGGACCAGACAACGTCAAGGGACTCCTCTCACTCTACGAGGCCTCTTACCTTGCGTTCGGAGGGGAGGAAACACTGGACGAGGCGAGAGCACTTTCGTCGAGTACTCTCAGAGAGCTCCTTCCATCCATGGATCACCACTTACGGAGCAGCGTGACACATGCTTTGGACCTCCCGTTGCACTGGAGGTCTCCTAGACTAGAGGCAAGATGGTTCATTGATCAATGCGCTAGAGATGAGAGCGGTTCCGATCCGTTGCTCCTTCGGTTCGCGGCGATGGACTTCAATAATGTGCAAAGTGTGCATCAACAAGAACTTGGGAGGCTCGCGAGGTAATTAAGCTTGAAGAAATAAACCCTCGATAATTACTTCCATAGTTGATGGGTTTGTGCATCCTTGCGTACATCAGTTGATGCAGAGCCTCAAGATGTTGCCTCCTTTGTCAAAAAAAAAAAAAGTTGATGGGTTTTGTGGATCTTAGGAAGGAGAGTCTAGTTGATGCTTCCTGTAGATCATGGATTATATACTTATGTCAGATATTGAAACTGGCTTGATATAGGTGGTGGAAGGAGACTGCCCTTGGTGAAAAGTTGGGGTTCGCGAGGGATCGTCTGATGGAGTGCTTCCATTATGCAAATGGAATCGTCTGGGAGCCAAACCATGGACCATGTCAAGAAGTGCTTGCTAAAGTCGCTAATCTAATAGTTCACTTGGATGATGTTTATGATGTGTATGGAACACTAGATGAACTCATCCTCTTCACTGATGCCATTGGAAGGTAAACTCTACGTAGCATTGTACTTCTCATAATTTAGGTAGCTTCATTTAATATAGGAGTAACATGTGTAATAACATGTATAAGACACACTAGTTTCACCATGAATGAAACTTTTCTGTTGTCGAAATTTTGCTCAAATAAATATTGTCAGATGGGAAGAACGTCCCACCGAAATTCTCCCGGAGTACATGCATGCACTCTACTCCGTGATGTACACGACATCCAATGAGGTGGCGGAAAATGTGTGGAAAAATCATGGCTGCGACACCCATTTTCTTCTTCGAAAGGCCGTAAGTTTGTTTACAGAATTAACTTCACTGTCAAGCGTGTGTAGTATTCACAAAATAATAGTAATAATAAACTACATAACATTGCAGTGGCATGACATGGCAAAGTCATTCCTGGTGGAGGCAAAGTGGCACCATGGAAACCACAGACCAACACTGCATGAGTACCTGGACAATGGATCGGTTTCGTCCTCTGCACCACTGGTGCTGCAACATGCATTTCCCATGGTCAACATGGAAGAAGAACTGAGCTCCAAGTCTCTTGCTGAAGTTGGAAGCTACCCAAAATTAGTCCAGTCTGCATCATTAATTCTACGGCTCTGTAATGACTCTGCAACGCACTCCGTAAGGACAATCAATGTGTTTCCCATTTAAATTGTTCCTTGATGTTTCGTTACCAAAACTGAACTTTTCTGCGAGTGTCTCTTGGTATTTATATTCGTGTGTATTGTGTGAAAATATGTTTGACAGGCTGAGCTGGAGAGAGGGGATGCACCATCTTCCATAGCTATCCACATGTCGGAGAACCACTCCGATGAGCAAGAGTCCCGCAAAGCAATGGAAGACCTTACCATGGATGCTTGGAAGTCGATAAATGAAGATGCATTCAAACATTGTACATTTTCGAGATCTTTTGCCAAGAGTTGTGTCAATTTGGCTCGAATCTCGCACTGTGTTTACCAAGGTGGGGATGGTTTTGGGGCACCAGATGGTCAGAAGAAAAGGCAAATCAGAGAGTTGTTCTTGGAGCCTTTCATGAGTGAGAAACATTAAACAATGGGAACCTTGCCTAAGGAACTGATATATGTCTACTCTCGCAGAAGAGAGTGTTTCAGTTCGGGAAGATGTCGTATAAGGCTAATCAGGTGTAGTTACTGATTTTGTTGTATGCTGAAACTATTGAACAATGCTGAGTGTGTGGTGATAGGGCAAATAACAAAATGTTTACTCCAGCCAGTGTATCTCTCCAAGCTTGCAGTGAAATCTAGTCTGCTAGTTATTATGTTTGGAGAATACAAAGTTTAGACCTTGAGTTCATCATTCTTTCAAACACACTGACAGAGAATGGATCAAAACAAATGGAAATAATAGATAAATCATGGGTTGTTAGAATTTTTCAGATATATACATGTCTTTCATTGAGTGAGGGGCTGTGTCTGAACTTAAACAGAAGTGAAGAAAACATTGTATCTTTATACCTTCTAACCTCTAGGCACCATACAACCTGTGCCGAAACTCTGACTGACTTTAGCGCTGCATCGACGCTGAAAATGGGCAGCAAGGTAGTCTGAGAATGATGGTCATAAAGTTGGATACGTATGGGTCCGGTAAGAAATATTTACCATCTCAAGTTCTTGAGGTCTTTTCAGAGATACACTCTGGAACAAACCCATGCAGCTATCTCAGGTTGCTCTTCACTTCACCTACTCCCTCTGATCTGTAAAAAATGTCAGTCAGCTGTACTAGCAAGTTATACTATCTCAGCTCTTTTCCAGCGACACAAAAAAAGGATCGGAGGGAGTATTAGATTTTGCAGTTCAACATCAGGATTTACATTTCAGACAACAGTCGAAGCAAAAAAAAGAAGATAGAAAGCACAGCTCACACTAAAATTTTGTGACCTGGATTATCCATATGTAAACATCTGCTATGAAATTTCAGAGGTAGGTTTTACTTGTGTCCATGTTACAGAATTTCTTGCAGATTTTGATCTATTGACATCCTAATCATAAGAGGTGAAATTAATCATTACTACCCTTATGTTTTACATGAGAGAGAAAGAAAAAGTTCAAAACTCAAAGAGTTCAACCATAGACAACACATATTTTCTTCCAAAGAGAATGTTACAGAATTTCTTGCAGATTTTGATATATTGGTATCCTAATCATAAGAGGTGAAATTAATCATTACTACCCTTACGTTTTACATGAGAGTGTAAGAAAAAGTTCAGGACTCAAGAGTTCAACCATAGACAACACATATTTTCTTCCAAAGAGAATGAGACAGTGGATTACACGTTATGAAGAAAACATCATCAGCTGTTATAATAGTCAAGCTACACATGTAAATCATCTGAGTCAGGAGTTGTGTCTGAACTTGAACAGAAGTGAAAGCAACATCTTCTCAAGGACAATGGTATATCCTGCCAACTTCTACCCTCTAGGCACAAACTTGCACTGTGATATTCCTACATATGTAAACAAGGTGCACTGCTTTTGTGCTTCACCCTACTCGACACCCTGCAACCGCTGTCGAATCTCTGACTGGCTTCCCAAAGAGAATCATAGACAATGATTACATGTTTTGGATTGTGGGCCGCTTTTGGCGTGGTGTGCGTCGCTTCCCTCCTAATCTCTATGTAAAACACTTTTTTGAGTATTAAATATAAATTTCAGGTGGGCTTTTCGCCCTCCGTTGCTTGCTTTCAAAAAAATTACATGTTTTGGAAGAAATAGATAACATCATCAGCTACTAAAAAATAGTCAAGCTAAACATGTAAATCATTGAGCTAAGAGTTGCGTCTGCACTTAAAACATCTTCTCATGCACAATGGTATATCCCGCCATCTTCTAGCCTCCAGGCGCAAACATGCCCTATCCTACCGGTCCATTTCGAAATAAGGTGTGCTGATTTACTTCTCCACCCTACTCCACACCGTTTAGCCTTTGTCGAATCTCTGACTGGCTTAGTGATATATCGACACTGAAAACAAACAATGGTACAAATTAGGATCTGTAACTGTGGAACAAGATCGCTGTTAAGTGTTACTGTAGTAAAAACAGTTATGCATCCGAGGGGAAATGTTTACCAGCAGAGGACATCTCCACTTAGCGCAGTCTTCTCAGAGATCCACTCTGGAACAAACTCGTGCAGCAATCTCAGTTGTTCTTCAATCTCGCCTGTAGGTACTTCAACATCAGGATTAACATTGCAGACAACAGTTCAAGCAGCAAAAGATAGAAAGCACAGCTCACACTCACCCTTGTCAACAATCTTCGGGCTACGATCAATAATCCTCTCAATGAACTCCTGCTTTGACAACACAGAGCGCTGCCTTGACTGATAGATCAGGAAGACAATGTCAAAGGTGCTTGGCAGGGACGATATAAGCTTCTGCCTTTGCACCTGACCGGCAAAACCTGTTTCCTTCTCCTCCAAAGCTCTCTTTTCCTTTTGCTTTACCTGCAACTAACACGTGGGTTACCCTCAGTCCACAGAGCAAACTGAGAATATCATGGTCACAATCAACAAGAGCTTACCGATTGCAAGAGGGACTTTGGAAGGAAACTGAGTAGCTCGTCATCGGCATCGACAGCAGATGTGCACGTGCTTTGGTTCTCTTCTTCCATACTGCTTGCATCCTTTGTAGGTGTCATGAAAAGTTTGGCCCTGGCTGAACGCTTGGCCATCGTCAGAGGTGGTGTCTCACACAGTGTAGCAGACATTGGCCTCTTTGGGGTGTGAAGGCCTGGCGTTGCAGCCAATAATCTCACTGGCGTAGAGGCAAACTTGGCAGGAGTCCCTTGTGAAGCACCAAACCTGAGTGCAACATCCTCGCCACCCTTCTCTTGCACTTGTGATTCATGATCTACGCCACCAGAAACAGAACTGAGCACCGACTTCCTGCTAAGTGGAGATGCAGCGGTAGATGGACTGGTTGTGCTGGCCGTTGCAGGGCATGTTGAAGATCTCTGCGAGAACCTTCTCTTGAAGGAATGCGACATGTGTGACATCCCAACAGGCTGCTGTTCAGCCAGAGACGGTGATGGCACTGCAGATTCAGCTTCAGGAACAGCTCTTGGTGCGATCTGAGCGACACTTGGTTTTGTTTGAGTGAACGGATGCGGCAGCTCATGCTCCGGAATGTCATCTCCCTGGTAGATAAATTGCATAGACACCATGAATACTTCATATCAACAACAAATACACCAATAAGCACGTCTTCAGCCAATGCTAGACATACAGTACCTAATTGGTTTCCATTTGACTATAAACTTGCACAAGGACGTATTATCAAGTCTGAATACATGATGATCATACATGATGAATTACAGAGACACTATGAATACTTAACAAACTACTCCTGGTATATTTCCTTTATACACTTGGCATAGAGTTACTGAACTGTTCTAATTTGTTTGAGTACAAACTTGCAAAAGTACTAACGTTACAAGATTATCATACCTCGGGATGGTTCCTGAAGAAATCCACAAGCCTCTGCCTGAACATCCTTCTCAGTGCCGAGTAGCGGGTTTCCCCCTTGTGCATGACGCTGTCGTCGACCGCATCGACCAGCAGGTTCACCTGAAGATCCGGCTTCATGCAGCAGGTCTTCTCGTCGCGCAAGAGGATCTTGTTGATGACAATCGCCTCGGGCATCACGTACTTGAGCTGCGCGAGATTGCCGTAGGTGAACCTCCTGCACACAGAACCATGAGAATCATCAGAGACTGATCCGTGCGACAATCCAATCACAGATGAGTAGTCGTCTGACTAGTAGGTACTGAATTGTGAGATATAGAGGCATTATGAACCTGTCGGCCAGATTCTGGATGCTGGCGCAGATGTTGGGGAAGGTCGCCTTGGATCCCTTCATGCGCAGCAGCCGGGTGGAGCTCTCGAAGCAGTTGAAGAACTCGCAGAGGTTCTCGTAGCTGACCACCAAACCAGATTAGAAATCGGCACTACAGCGGTTAACGAAATTAAACAGGACTTGTTTTGCATCACAGAAGCGAGATTCAGAGATTTGTCGCAATTGTTTTTTTTTTTTACTAGATTCGTGACGGTCTGAAACTAATAAAAAGGATCGAATTTGTAACAGGGACTAGAGCGACAGGATGGGAAGGCCGAGGAGGATGTGTACCTCTGGGGAAGCTTGGCCTCGGGCCTGCGCTTGACGGGGCTGCGTCCGGCGCCGGGGGCGACGCCGAGCTCCCTCGCGACGGACTCGAGCGCGTCCTCTCGTGCGACCTCCGCCGGTCCAGGGCCCCTGTCCGTACGCCGCAAGTCCAGCGCCGCCCGCCGGACCTGCTTGACGGAGAGCGCCACGGCGCCCTTGCCCGCCGCCCGCCGCAGCAGGGGCCGCTGCTCCGTCTTGTCCGGCGTCCAGGTCAGATCCTGCGCCGCGGGGGCCGGCTTCTCCGGCGTCGCGGCCTGGTCGGGGAACAAGGTGGCCGCCGCGTTCTTGAGCTTCTGTGGCGTGCCGGCGATGGAGGTAGTCGTCGGTGCGGTGGTCCTGGCTCTCTTGGATGGGGTGGCGGCGGCGGCGTCCATGTCGAGGCGGAGGAGGATGAGGAGGGTTTGGGTGCGGATTAGGATCTCAGATTTGGGAGGCGTTTATAACTGACCGGGGAGGGGAGGGAGCTGTGATGATGTTTTGGCGGGAGGCAACGGCGAAGTGTGGCGCCAAGAGCTGCGGGGCGTGCCACGTGGGCGTGCTCTGTGGTGTTCGCGCCATGCTTTAAGCGATGGTTCCGCGCCTTGACGCCTGCGTGGAAGAGGTACTGCCTGGCCCAACAACCCCCACGAGCTGTTCGTTTTGTTCTTCTGGTTTGGTAATTCTGGCCCTGTTGAAGGATATCAGGGTAGAGGAGCAGTCTGAAGCGGGATGGCGCTTCACAGGTTTATACGGTGAACCAAGTGGTGATTGGAAACATCTCACTTGGGACTATTTACGTACCCTGCATGGAATGTTTGATCTGCCCTGGATTGTGGGAGGAGATTTTACACTGTGTTTGGTTGCAGGGAATTGGAGCAGGGAATTGAATTGGACACCAATTCCAAATCCGAGATGGAAATGAATTGGCTTCTAATTCAATTCCACTGTTTGGATGTGTTTGGAAATTTCTGTTGGAATCAAAGGAAGGAACAGAAGGACAGTGAAGAGGATCCACGAGAGGCTAGGGAAGGGCCAGAGAGAGGCCGACGTTCCCCGTCGGCGTTCACCTGGCGCCGGCGAGCGAGAGGCAGGAGCGGGCTGGACGCCGGTGACCGCGCGCAGAGGCGTCGTCGTCTCCCCCCATCGCGCAGGAGGCGCCTTCGTTCCCTCCCGTGCGGGGGCGGCGGGAGAGGAGAGCTCGGGAGGAGGGAGGGATTCCTCGGCCGTCGCCGCCGTCACCGCCGTGCCCACCTCGAGGTGTCGAACAGAGAGGTCACGCAGGAGGCGCCGTCGTTCCCTTTTGTCGATCTAGGGTTAGCATGGGTGCGGGAGGGCGGCGGGAGAGGAGAGCTGGGGAGGAGAGCAGGAGCATGCGGCGGCGGGGAAGGCAGATGCATGGGTGGGCGGCGGCGGAGAGACGGGAGGGAGACGGCGGGGGCACGCGGCGGAGCAGAGACGGGAGGGAGACGAGGGAGACGTTTCCCAGCGATTCCGAGCTGGTGAGCTGGGAATGTTTTGCGGTCAGTTTGTACATGAGGATTCCGCCGCGGAATCTCGGGCCGTTTCCATGAGAGGATTCCCAAGCCACCCCAAACAGCGGAATCGGTGGAATCGACCCCAATTCCAATTCCCTGCAACCAAATGCAGTGTTAATGAAATCCTCTTTGGAGCTGAGAAGGAAGGCGGCAACTTGAGACCGCAAAGATGTATACAAGCTTTTCGCGACTGCTTATCGGACACTCATCTGTCAGACCTGGGCTATACAGGTGATGTGTTCACGTGGCAGCGAGGGAGAATGAGGGAGCGTCTGGATCGGTTTGTTGGTAACCAGAAGTGGATCACCATGTTCCCACAACATGTTGTGATTCATGAAGATTTTTACAAGTCTGATCATAGACCGATTTTGCTTGATTCTGAATACGATGGTGTACCGTTCATAAGACAACCTAATGGGCCGAGAAGGTTTGAGGCCAGATGGCTATGTGAAGAAACAGTCGAAAACATTGTTCAAACTGCTTGGGAGCGCGCCAAATCGATCCAGGGGACTTCCTTAGCGATGAGAACTTCTGAAATAAGTGCTTCGTTACACAAATGGGATAAGGAGGTACTTAAGGAGCCCCGTACAAAACTGAGAGAGCTACAAACAGACCTAAAGGAGGTTATGGAGGGGCCTCTAACTGATGAAGTTGTAGGCAAACAAAGAGAAATTCAGGTTCAGATTGAAGACCTCCTAGACAGAGAAGAAATGTACTGGATTCAACGAAGCCGTACAGAATGGTTAAAATTTAGGGACCAAAATACATCATACTTTCACTCACAGACATCAGCTAGGCGTAAGAATAATCACATTAAGAAGCTGAAGAACGATGCAGGTGACTGGGTGGAGAGTGAAAATGTGATGCAGCAACTAGCAGCTAATTACTTCACAGGCCTGTTTTCTTCCGAAATACAGGACCCGTCTGAAGCTGTTATTGACAAAGTAAAACCGCGTGTGAGCCAGGAAATGAATGAACTGCTGAATGCCACTTATACGCGGGAGGAGGTCAGGAAAGCGCTCTTCAATATTGGTGATTTAAAAGCACCTGGTCCGGATGGTCTTCACGCAATTTTCTATAAAAGTTTTGGCACATAATTGGTGAAGATCTGACAGATGAAGTGCTTCTGGCGATTAACACCAAAACAATCCCAGAGGGATGGAATCATACTACCATTGTTCTCATCCCAAAGGTGAAAAATCCTGAGCACATAACTCAATTTAGACCCATCAGCTTATGTAATGTTGTTTATAAGGTGATCTCTAAATTACTGGCGAATAGACTGAAAGGGTTACTCCCGGAGATCATCTCCCCGATGCAGAGTGCATTTGTGCCTGGGAGATTGATTACTGATAATTTCCTGGTGGCTTATGAATGCTTTCATGCTATCAAGAATAAAAGAGAAGGAAAAGTTGGCACCTGTGCAGTCAAGCTCGATATGCACAAGGCATGTGACCGAGTTGAATGGAAGTTCTTGGAAAAAGTGATGATCAAATTAGGCTTTACCACTGATTGGGTGAAGCTGATTATGGCATGTGTTTCTTCGGTGAGCTACCAGGTCCGGATTAACAGTTTTTTAACTGATCCTTTTACTCCGACCAGAGGGCTCCGTCAGGGTGACCCTCTATCGCCGTACTTATTCTTACTCTGTGCCGAGGGACTCACAAGCCTAATTTCCTATGAAGAGGAAGCCGGTAACTTACAGGGTGTGAAAGTATGTAGGACTGCTCCTTCTATTTCACACCTCCTTTTCGCTGATGACTCGTTGATTCTTATGAAAGCAACTAGATCAAATGCAGAAAGCCTGAAGCAAGCGTTGGATGATTATTGCTCTTCTTCAGGACAACTTGTCAGCGAAGCAAAATCAAGTGTTTTTTTTCAGTCCGTGCACATCAGTTGATGACCGGGTGGAGGTCTGTACGGTGCTAAACATCATGACTGAGGCGATTACTGATAAGTACCTTGGTCTTCCACCGATTGTGGGGGTAGACAAAACTGATTGCTTCCAACACTTGATAGACAGAGTATGTAAACGATTATTGGGATGGAAGGAAAAATTACTCTCCTTTGGTGGAAAGGAAGTTCTTATCAAGGCAGTCATTCAAGCAATACCATCATATGCTATGTCAGTCTTCAAGCTGTCCAAACAGATCTGTAAAGGGATAATCTCAGCAATATCCCAGTTCTGGTGGGGAGATGATGATCAGCAGAAGCACATGCATTGGTTTGCGTGGTGGAAGCTTTGTATTCCGAAGAGCAAGGGAGGCATGGGGTTCAGAGATCTTGAATGTTTTAATCTATGCTGGTGGTTTATATCTGAACCAAACTCCTTATGTGCCCAAGTTTTAAGAGCAAAATATTTCCCTTCGGGTGATGTGCTTAACTGTGAGCTGAAAAAGGGAAGTTCTTTCACTTGGCAAAGTTTGTGGGCTGGTATTCAAACTTTTAAGAAAGGTCATATTTGGAGAGTGGGTGATGGTGAAAACATCAATATCTGGACAGACCCATGGATTCCAAGCAGCCCAAACAGAATGATTATGACAAGAAGAAACAATATTGTTTATACAAAAGTTTCAGAACTGATTAATCATGAAGATCGTACTTGGGATGAAGCTTTAATCCGTGATGTCTTCTGGAGAGGGGATGTTGAAAGAATTCTGAAAATCCCCTTAGCGGTGGGAATGATGGAAGATTTTGTCTCTTGGCACCATAACAAGAACGGCATCTTCTCCGTACGCTCGGCTTACCATTTGCAATGGGACTTCCAGCATGGGAGGAAACTGAGGAGAACAAGTGATTTTCAGACCTCTAGGGTTGATCCAATTTGGAAGACATTGTGGTCTTTGAGGGTGCCGGCAAAGGTTAAGATTCACGTGTGGAGATCGTTGCTAGGGGCTATACCCTGCAACGGTGTTCTTGCCAACAGACATATTCAGACGTCTTCACAATGCCAGCTGTGCACACGTGATTGCGAGAGTATCAGTCATGCTTTCTTTGGATGCCCTCGGGCTAGAGAGATTTGGGAAGCTCTTGGAATTGGACATGAAGTTGAAGAGGCACGTGCGAGTGAAATCCTTGGTACCTCTGCTCTAAGTGAGCTGCTACGTGACTCTGAAACTATGTCGCCGAAACTACCCAGCCTGAGACGAATTGATTTAATTGCAACTTCGGTTTGGTATATCTGGTGGGAAAGAAGGAAAGCTATGAGAGGCGAAGTTGTGCTTGATCCTGGTAGGTCGGCACAAGCAATCTCGGCTCTGTCTTTGAACTATTCAAGATCTTATGGCAAAAAGAAAGCTGGGATTAAGAGACATGGGTGGTCAAAACCTGCGGAAAGTTTTGTGAAGCTAAATGTGGACGCTGGGTTCGATATTGACTCTGGTTCCGGAGGATCAGGTGCTATCATCCGGGATGATCATGGTGGCTTTGTTGCAGCTGGATGTTGGACAATCCAAACTGTGGAGGATGCAGCCACGGCGGAGGCGATAGCACTAAGAGATGGTCTTCTGCTAGCACGCAAACTGGGATGCAATAGGCTTATCGTGGAAGCTGATTGCATGGAGGTGGTGCAGACTATGATTGATCGTGGAAATTCAGTAGGAGCAGCGGCGGCAATATATGAGGAATGTTCCTTTCTTTGCCGTAACTTCACTCGTGTTATGTTTAATCACTGCCCTAGAGAAGCTAATAGAGCTGCACATTGCCTAGCTAAGTTCGGGGATAGAACCCACAACTGTTCGTGGGAGGCTGATCCCCCAGATTTTCTGATTCATATCGTAGCGGATGATGTAACCCTTTTGTCTGATTAATAGAGTTCGTATTAGATTTCAAAAAAAAAACAGCCAATTTTTATTCTGGTAAATTAAAAAATGGGGTGAAATCAAAAAAAGTTCCAATATTTTATAAAATTTCATGAATTTGAAAATGTTTCATGAATTAGAAAAATGGTCGTAAATTTCAAAAAAGTTCATGAATTTAAAAAAAGTTCATGAATTTGAAAAATGGTTCACGAATTTCAAAAAAAGTTCATGAACCATTTTAGAAATTTTGAATTCTTTTGTTTTGAACATTGAAGAACAAAAAACAAAAAGTACGGGAAAACTGCAAAACAGGAAGAAAAAACACCGATAGTTTCCGGAAGGTTGTCAAACCAGAATGAGGGTGACTCTATATGGGCCAGCCCATTTTAAAGGCTTAGCGCTTGGGAGCCATATGCGTTTCGGCGCTAACCTTTGCAACGAGCGTAGAATAGGATTTACCGTCAGGGGACGCCCTTCGCGCGAGGAGATAGCGGGTTGGAGTGTGTTATTGATGGAGGCCGACGAACGAATTCAGGGTCGGCTTAAAAGGCCAATGATCTCTCATCCATAAAAAGTGAACCGAGTTGTACATTCAAGTTCTACTTGATGACTACATTTCTTATTATACTTATATGGACCGGAGGTTAGAATCTCTATCGGTTACCCAATAACCCTCGCCTCAGAAAATTCCGGCAACGTTTTACGGTCTAAACATACGTCGTATATCGGACTGGTCCAAAAACTTTTATCCGGCGGGTGAGGTGACAGCCACCATGGGCGGCGGCCGCCTGCGTAGGGAAAGATGATTAACTATTGTACTCCTATAAAAGGTTTTGCCAGGAAATGATTCTTATTAACTTCAGGGCAAAGATGAAGCAAAGACGAATATAGCGTGTACATAGCGTTTTGATTTTTTTGGATTACTATTTTTTTATTTTCTTTTGCCATGTGAACCAACTAGTCTCAGAGACACTCTTACTGTACAAGTATACACTGATATAATATGCTCCGTGCTCAACTGTTGGGCGTGCAGGTGCAGCAACTGACCAAGACCTGCCGCCGCTGACCGCAGCCGGCAGCGAGAATTCAAGGCCGGGGACGGCGAGCACAGGTCGACGCCGGTGCAGGTCAGCCCTCTAACCTCCTCCTCTCTCCGGCCACACTGCCGTCTTGCTCTCTCTCCCCCGACGCCTCAACCTGTCGTCACGCCCGAATCCTAACGCCGCCGCTGGTCGCTGGTCGCCCAGATTTGCCCCGCCACCGGAGCATCCCCGCGCGGCGGCCTACCCGCTTCATAGCCGCTATCCAGCCGTTTTGCTTCTCAGGAGCAGACTCCACTAATTTCTGCTCTAATTTTGGATCTGCTGTCTGTATGATGGTTTAGGTAGCACGTTCCTAGTTTTCTACTCTAGTTATTTTTCACACCCCAATTCAATTCACAATTGCCATGGTGGAACCTTGTAGACTTATTTTTGACACTCAAATTCACTTCTCCACTTGAATGAATACCTACATCCAAACAGACCACAAATAGCGTTACCGCGTCATGAAAATATCATTTACGACCAAGGTCCAAGGATACTTGGGCATGGCATATATATCAGCAACATTGCTCAGATAATCTAACACAGTACAGGGTAATGGATTCTTCCTCTTGCCCCGAGTGAATCTAACATATGGCACTACCATCTTCGCGACCCAGTGGTGTGAGCTGGCTTCCAATTGCTGCTACCTCGTCTTGGAAGTCCAGCCCCCTGATTCATTCACAAAAATGGCAGAAAAGTAAGCCACAAATTCTGCTGGACCAAACCATTTGGCTACTTCAAACAAAGTGGAGGCCTGGAGGGTGTTCTGTCGAAAACTAAATCGATTCGAAGCCACAAGTTTGTGTACATGTACATGGGGTGTTAAGTCGAAACATGCATGAGTACTGAAACGCACGTGCCATGCTGAACCCGTGAAATAATGCAGGCAAGTGAGACATTCATCTAGCTTCAGAAAAATGGATGCATCACCACATATCTTTCTGTATGAAACTCTGAACTACATCTGAACCGATAACAGATGTAACCCAGGGATGTGGCCAAAATCTACCAATGACATTCGATGTCTTTGTTTTCCCACAACAAGTGACAGCCTCTGCACAAAAACTGACAATTCCCCTCGTGTTCACAGCAAACCTTGAGCAACCCGGCGGCGACGATGCCTCGCGGCGGCGGCGGCATCCTCGACCTGGAGCGGCATTTCGCCTTCTACGGAGCGTACCACAGCAACCCGTCAAACGTGTTCATCCACGAGCTCTTCGTCTGGCCCATCTTCCTCACGGCACTCCTGCTCCTCCACCTCACCGCTCCGTTCCCACACTCCGCCGCGGTCGGCGCCACGGTCTACGGGGCCTTTTACATCTGCCTTGACCGTCGCTCGGGCGCCCTCGCTGCTCTCCTCTGCTTACTCTGCTGGGCTATCAGCGGTGCCCTTGCCGCCCGCCTCGGCTTCTCGGTCGGATGCAAGGTCACCCTTTTGACTTGTTTCTTTGATTGAGCTTGTTTTTGGATTAAGAGTTTAAGACACATTTTTTGTTTGTCCACAGGTGGTACTAGTAGCTCAAATATTTTGTTGGACTATGCAATTCATTGGGCATGGAGTTTTTGAGGCAAGTCTCTACGTACCATGGTATTAATATTAAGAGATAATCACCACTAGTTGTATAAATTCTTGGTTATGCTTGACGGTTAACTTATTGTAGAAGCGGGCACCTGCCCTACTTGACAATCTTGTCCAGGCTTTGTTGATGGGCCCATACTTTGTGCTTCTGGAGGTAAGTAAATATTCAGCATGAATCACAACCACTCCCCGGATGATTGACGAGCTCACGAGTCATGATAATCTTGTCGTTTGCTTCAGGTTCTTGATAAGCTTTGTGGGTACGAACCATATCCTGGCTTCCATGCCAATGTACAGAAGCTGATTGACGTAAATCGCAAGGAGTGGGAGGACAAGAAAGCAAAGAAGACGGCTTGAGATGCTATATATGTTTGTTGTGTACGTGACAGCTTAAGATGAGATCCACCTGATTCTGTGTCCTGAGATGTAGTGACCAGCAGCTCTTGATTGCTAAGTTAGCTGTGTAACATAGTCGTTGTGTTTGTGTTGCTGAAAATAAATTGAAGTGAAGGTTGTCTCGCTATGTAAGATCCACCGCTAATGCTTTAGTTGGTATATAGAGTTTCTGTACATACTTGGCAACCAGCTGATGGTGCTATTGTTGTAAGGATAACATGTTACTGATTCTTTTTTATTTGGAATGTTCTACTCTGGATTTGCATGTCTATGTTCGGATTCAGAAAATGCTCCGGTGCATTTTTATGATTGAATTTCAGGTTTATCAGCATACTCAAATTGCTTCTCTGATCCTCGAAACAGGCTTTCGCACCGCTTTATAAATAAAGCAACCGCCCACAAGCATACAGAGATCCAGTTACAAAAACCAAAAAACAACAAGTCTGCTGGGGCCACAGCACAAAATGCCCAAAGCTAAAACGAGGTGATACAACTCCACAAGGGAGTAACTCAGTGGCTGGATGACGCAGACAGAAGGCGTGCCGCCCTCAGAAGCTTCTCGATCAATCCATCCAGCCGCTCCTTGTCCCGCTGTCTACAGAGCGGGTGCCACTGCTGCAAAAATGCCAAGAATTTGAAAACGGAGTCAGAGGCACGCCTCAGAAAGACACGCTCGATAACCATCTTGTTACGTATAGTCCAAAGGGTCCAGGTCATCGCGGCAAACACTAACCAGAAGAGGCGCCTCCTCTTACCAGTACGGTTCGCCTGCACTTCTAGGAATTCAGCAAGGTCTTGGGCCTGCCACTCAGGCCCAAGCGCCTCGGCCAGAAAACTCCACAGAAGCGAGCTGCGGGGCAAGAGAAAAGAATATGGGTCCCCGACTCTGGGACCGCGCATAAGGGACAAGTACCATCCCCCGGGCCAAAACGCTTGACCACCTCCACACCAGAAGGGAGGCGGTCTCGCAACAACTGCCACGTAAAGATCTTAATCTTCAGTGGCATAGGGGCCTTCCACAAGTGGGAGTCCACGAGAGCACGGGTCCTCTAAATAGGGCCCGGTAAGCAGACCGAACTGTAAAGCATTTCGAGGGCGAGAGGGCCCAAGAAACACTATCCGGGGCGTCCGTAAGGGAGTATGGAAGGGAGGCCAACAAGCTCTCCCACCGGTCGGCCTCCACCAGACCAAACGTGCGGCGGAACCTAATGTTCCAGCGCCCGTTATGGGCCGCGTCCGCCACCAAGAGCATAGGGTCAGAGCAAATAGCAAAGAGCTCCGGGAATTCATACCTAAGTGGTCTTTCACCAAGCCATGAGTCTAGCCAAAACAGGGTACTCCCTCCGTCGCCTACGGAGAAGGTAGCCCCAAGCCGGATCTCATGTTTAATGGCTTGAAGAGATCTCCAAAACTGAGACCCCTCCTTCCTCTCACAGCCATGAGAGGACAACCACGTAGGTACTTGGCCTTCACTAGTTGAAGCCAAAGTCCCCCATCACCCCTCAGGATCCTCCAGACCCACTTCAACATGAGAGCCTCATTCATGCGACGGGAAGCCAAAATACCTATGCCCCCAACCTCCTTGGGGGCGCAAAGGTCTGCCCATTTCACCATATGATACTTTTGACGTCCGTTAGCCGCCTGCCAGAAGAAGCGGGACAGCTCTCTATCAAAGCTGCCATGTACCCCTCCGGCAGTATATATAACCCCATCATAAACATGGGGAGACTAGATAGGCAGGAGTCAATGAGAATGGTCTTGCTCCCCTTGGAGGTAAACCTCCCCTGCCACGGCGCGGCCTTGGACTTGACCCGCTCAACTAGCGGGTCCAGATCCTTTACAAGGATCCGAGATCTCGGACCGGCATCCCCAGGTAAGTCACTGGGAATGTGGCCAACTTACAGTTTAGGTTGTCCGCGATCCGCTGTTGGTCCTCAGCCGAATAACCCAAGATCACAACCTCACTTTTATCAAAGTTAATCTTGAGGCCCGACATGGCCTCAAAGCAGAGGAGAAGGAACTTGAGATTGATAATGTCAAGATCAGATCCCTCCACCATAATCATGGTGTCATCCGCATACTGGAGATGCGTCACCCCACCCCCTGGGACAAGGTGTCCAACCACACAGAGATGTGGCCAGAGGTCTTAGCTCTCTCTAAGACCTCTGCAAGGATGTCAACCGCAGAGTTGAAGAGTAAGGGGGAGATAGGATCCCCCTGTCTAACCCCACAAGTCGGCCTAAAATAGGGACCCACTTCCCCATTTATGTTGATGGCGGTGTTGCCACTCATAACTATCTGCATGATCCAACGTATCATCCGATCATCAAACCCTTTTCGTTCCAGCGCCAACCGGAGAAAGCCCAGTCCAAGCGGTCGTATGCCTTTTGGAAATCCAGCTTAAGAAACACGCCCTTCTGGCGCTGAGACTTAACCTCATGAATAATCTCATGAGTGCTAGGATTCCATCATGGATATACCGCCCCTTAGGAAGGCGAACTGGTACGGGTGCGTGATGCGCTCCATAACAGGAGCTAGCCTAGTTGCGCACACCTTTGAAAAGATCCGATGGATGACGTTGAGGACCGTGATTGGTCTAAATTGGCGGATGTCCGTGGCCCCCACTATCTTGGGGATCAAGGTCACCACACCAAAGTTAAGGCGAGACATAACCAATGTACCAATATAAAATTCTTGGAACATTGGCATGATCACCCCCTTAATCTCCTCCCAGAACGTCTGGAAGAAGACCACCGGAAGACCATCCGGTCCAGGGGCCGAATTCGCCTTCATCTCCATTATTGCCCTCGCCACCTCTTCCGGCAAGAATGGGAGGGTGAGCTCCGCATTCTCCATGTCAGAAACCCTGGCCCTCGCTGGCCAGAGGTCAACTGGCACGGTGACCCCAGAACGGGGACCCGCCGTGAAGAGCTCCTTATAGAAGGAGTATATGTGGGCCGATATATCCCCTGGCGCCTCCAGGAGATGATCCCCTTCCCACAGGCATGGAATAGAGCATTTCCGACGACGCCCATTGGCGATCGCATGGAAATAGGCCGTATTCGCATCGCCTTTGAGGATCCAGTTCTGGCGACTGCGCTGTCGCCAGAAAGTCTCCTCCCCCTTGTAGATCTCCATAAGGGAGTTCTCAAGGGCGTACCGCTGAAGCCACTCCTCAGCGGTAAGGCCAACGGAATCTGAGGCGTGGTCCAGGGTCTGGATCTCCTCTAAGAGAGAGGCTTTCCTCTGTCTCAGCTCAGCTCCCAGATTGGCACCCCAACCCCTCATGAATTGGCGTGCCATCTGGGCACAGTGGTGCCACACATCTACCGCATTATAAACACGCGGAGGATGTGCAGCCGCCACCGACCACTTTAGTCGTACCGCTTCCTGAAAACCTGGCTGACCAAGCCAGAAGTTCTCAAAATGAAACGGTTCAACCTCGGAGGTTGAGCTCCTCCTGTTGAGAGGAGGAGAGGAGTGTGATCCGACCCTATCCTAGTGAGCGCCCTGAGGGAGCAAAGTGGATAGGCAACCTCCCAGTCCACAGATACTAGGACCCTATCCAGCACACTCCGGACAGGGTCCACCCGGTTATTAGTCCAGGTGTATCTCGCTCCCACACGTCTGATCTCTCTAAGAGCGAGATCAGCAATACAGTCATTGAACAGCCGCATCCGCTGGGGGTCGACGTTCGCTGAGCTCTTGTCCTCCGGGGATCGGATCAAATTGAAATCCCCAGCAACAACAAGCGGCGTGGAACATCGTTCCACCTTCGCTCTAAGCTCGGCAAGGAACGCCGGGGACCTACTATGATCCGCAGGGCCATAGACGATAATGACCTCCCACTGAAAGGAGGTCCGCCTATGGGTGAGCAACATGCTCACAAAAAATTCCCCGCGATCCATATCCTCTACCTCGAATGTATCCT
Organism: Poa pratensis; assembly: GCA_947311845.1. NCBI lineage: Eukaryota > Viridiplantae > Streptophyta > Magnoliopsida > Poales > Poaceae > Poa > Poa pratensis. The sequence goes on from CAMZMU010000102.1 coordinate 42,635,681, forward strand.
CCTTCGCCCCAAGGAGGATACCACCCGAGTGTCCATTCGCTGGGAGCCATTGCCAAGCGAACTTATGGACTGAGCCCTGCAGCTCCTGAATAGAGAAGTCCTGTCTAATCGTCTCCTGGATGGCAACGATATCTACGTCTTCCCGCCGTATATACTCGCGCAGCTGATTGCGCCGTCCCTCCTGCCCAAACCCCCTCATGTTCCAGTCGAATAACCTTATGGGTGTATTCATTTGGAAACACTGGGGGGGTAGTCCCCTTACGGGGGACAGAGCGGGCCCTACCAGAGGTCGAGGGCCGGGACGGCGCCTTGGGGGGTCTCCCCCGGTTACCCCTCGTCTGGGGGGTCACGCAGGGGGTCTCCACCCTAGCAGGCAAGCTCTCAGAGTTACTACTAGGATCCAGTGCCGCCTGCACCGGATCCCAGCAGCTGGGGCCGTCTCCCTCTCAAGCTCCGCCTGAGCTCGTGAGGCAGCAGGGCCCCCTCATAGATCTCCTTTGCCTCTCTGATTGTGTTACTTTTTTCATCTCTCTAACAGCTGGAACGATGAACATCGTCATGTAGAAAGAATGAGACGCTGGAGCCAGGTATGCTTGCTCCTTCATTTTTCAGAAAACGCAAAAGACTTTTGCGTTTTGTTATCTTGGAAAGATTTTGTTATAATCCTCCTAGGAGGTCAGATTACAGGAACATGATAAAAATCAGTGAACATTCCAGGTCTGGGGTAAAATGGCGCGCAGGCCCGGGAACCGGCTCTTGCCCAGAGTGCAGCCTCGTCTTTGATCCTGGCGACCAAGGTATTGATCGACGGGTTGACAGTGTTGAAAACACAGTCGTTGCGGTGCTTCCAAATCATCCAAGCGATGAGCAAAGTCGCTGTGTGTGCCATCAATCCGTTAGGACGTTGGATGCATTTCACTCAGGAATAATTTTCTCAAAGCATAATGGATACATTGCTGAGTTCAACAACCGATTTAGACAGTTCTAGGACGTTGGATGCATTTAACTCAGGAATAATGTATCAAGAGCCATCCAAATACGACCAACTTGAAAGCCCGAATTTTGGGCCGGGCTCGGGCTCCACTTTTGTTCACAAGACCTGGCCTAAAAACTTGAAAAACGCATGATATCCATTTTTATTTAAAAATAAGCTTAATTATAGACATGAATATTCCAGAAATAATTAAATAAATAGAAAATGATACTGTTCAGATGTGAGAAGATGAGACTGAGACTGAGACCGCGTGGGAATTATAGCATCAGTCTTCCGCGGAGGAGCTTCCCGGAAACCACCCTCACGCGGCAAACCAGTGACCAGCACCACCACAAAGCGCGCGACTTGCGGCGGCGGCTGCTGAACGAGGGCGTCGCCGGCCGTAGCAGAGGTCAGCCTCACATCTCCCTTTCTTTCCCCCCTCTCGCATCTTCTGTGTCGCGGCGGCTCCGGCAGGATTTAGGGGCGCGTCTGCCCGGCGGATTTGGGGGCGCGGCGGCTCCGGAAGGATGCGCGCGGCTGCGTTTAGGGTCGCGGAAGCCCGGCGAAATTGGGGGTGTAGGCGCGCCTGCGGTGAGGGTCGCGGCGGCGGGGCCGCCCGGCGGATTTTGGGGGCGCGGCAGACCGGCGAATTTTGGGGGCGCGGCAGACCGGCGAATTTTGGGAGCACGGCCGTGGAGAGTATCTGAGGGGAAGGAGTCTGTGCGGCGAATTTTGGGAGCACGACCGGCGAATTTTGGCAGACCGGCGGATTTTGGGGCGCGGCAGAGGCGAAGCAGGCGCGACGATCTGACGTCTGTGCGGCCGGCGTTGTTGCTGTGTGTGCCGCCGGAGTGTGTACGTGCGTGTTGTGTGCCGCCGGCGTGTGTACTGATATTCTCTATATCCGTTGCAGAAGTTTCACGGAGCAGCAACCAGGAGTCACCATTCTTTCTTGAGTCTCGACGGTGTGCAACTAGAGTAGAAGCGGCTGCAATGGCGCTATGGACCGGGCTGGGTCAGGCAGCGACGGTGGCGCAGCTGGCCGGCGTGGACGTTGGCGGGCTCATCTCCATGATCATGCAGGCTGCACTGACGGCCCGGCAGAACAGGAAGGAGTGTGAGCATCTCGCGCGCCGCGTGCTCATGATCGCGCAGCTGCTGCCGCACGTGCAGGAGCCGGAGGCGGCGCAGCAGCTTGCCGGGCTGGGCGACACGCTCCGGGACGCCCACGAGCTTGTCGTGTCCTGCCAGGGGAGGAGCGTGACATACCAGGTCGTCATGGCATGGAAGCAGGCCGAGAGGTTTAGGGAGGTGCAGAGCAGGATCGACTCCTACCTCTTCCTCTTCCCCATGATCAGCCACATCGGCATAACACGCCGCCTTGAACGAATTTACAACGTCCTTGTTCAGCAAGATGACTCTACGAGAGCTGGACCGTCTCAACTTCCACAGTCATCGACCCAGCTGCAGGTAGGGACAGCTCCAATACAAATTTTTGATTCTCGCAGAAATTGATATGTATGCTCCATGATGAAGGGGTATGTGCTCATTGAATTTTCGGTGTGTTGTTCAGGAGGTAGTTCCACAGGGAATCCAGGAATTCACGCTCGCAGAGATAATGGCTGCCACCAAGAACTTCTCCCTTGACTCCCGGATCGATGAAGGCGCCTTTGGAATTGTGTACCGTGGCAGGCTTCGCGATGGGCGAAAGGTGGCCGTAAAGCGCATGAAGGACTGGCAGACAAGTATTGATGAGTTGCGTGAGGTGTTCCGCACGGAACTTGACATCCTATCACGGCTACAACACAAACACATCGTCCGCCTCCTTGGATCATGTGTGACTGTGACCAAGGACAAGCACCTGCAAGCCACCACACTTACGAAGAAAAAGGGCCTGCTAACGAGGAGGAAGGCAGCGGAACAGCCGGAGAAGCTGATCGTCTACGAGTTCATGAAGAACGGCACCCTCTTTGACCACCTGCACCCTCGTAAGGGCTCCTCCTTGCTGTCGCCGGTAATACTGTCGTGGAAGATGCGTATTGATGTCCTCCTCGGGGTGTCGCGCGCCATCGAGTACCTGCACTGTCATGCCAACCCGCGCATCATCCACCGTGACATCAAGTCGGCCAACATTCTTCTCGACGCGAATTGGGTGCCACGTCTATCAGACTTTGGCTTGTCGGTCGCGTGGGATCTGGCAAGTGAAGAGTCAGGGTTCAAAGTCTCCCCGGTTGTAGGCACAATTGGGTACCTTGCACCCGAGTACATGATCCATGGTCATCTAAGTCCGGCGAGCGACGTGTACATCTTCGGCGTGGTGATGCTCGAGGTTCTGACAGGGAAAAAGGCATATTCGCAGTGGGATACATTTGGAGATGTCCCCATTGTACCAGATTTTCTGGACATGCGACCTGTACCTGAGCCAACCCCATGGCAGCTGCAGGTGCTGAAGCGAGTGGCATGGACTGCACGATGCTGTATGAAGTTGGATGCGAAGAACCGGCTAGCCATATCAGACGTCGTTGCGAACCTCGAGATGGCACACGAGTTGATCTGCAGAGATGAGCCAGGTTCAGTAGACGAGCCAGGTTCATTTGACGAGTTTCCAGACTCACCACGTGCTTTTCCAGACTCACCACGTGCCAGCAGCGATCTGGTACGACTATAAACCAATTGAACAATATTCATATTAATGAATTAAATCCTGTTTGTACACTGATGAAGGGGCTTTCTGGTAGGAATCTGAGGCGTTGGATGAGGGGCGTTGGATGAGGGGCGTTGATACCAATCCTTGAAGGCGGCTTCTGGCTTCAGTCCCCGATGAGCATCCTGTTACGACATGTAGGTAATGTCCTCTTTTGGGAATCCACATGCGCTTGTTGGCATGGGCGGTTTAGCACATGTACATAACAATCAAGGCACATGTTACGGCACATATTTGTATGTAAGATAGGAAGACAAGATGCATGTACTTCAGGTTGAGATAGGAGAGGCAATTCTAAATAAATTCAGATATTGCAGTTTAGAAGAAAACAATCAGGAAAAGGATATGAACAGTTTGAGCAAGGCAACATACCAGTTCATCATGTCATGTAGTATTTGAGCAAGCTCCTTACGAGCAGCTTCCCTGGTGCTCCCCCGTTGACTTGACTGATGTATAAGTACACGTCTAATCTTAGGCAAAAGATCTTCAGGTTCATCGACCCCCAACCGTGAAAGCAACAGGAGTAACCAGTTGTCAAACAAAGGCAATTTCACCTTACATTCTCGCGACGTGAAAACAAAAATATTTAGCCGCAGCCAATTCTCTCGTTGGTACACACTTGGAGAAGTACTTTAAATTCAAATTGTTATTTCGGTGGTTGTCCATCCTCTGTATTGCATCAAGCCATATTCACTCCCTATTTATGATGACTATAAAATAATATTCAGACTATCATCTGGCTGGTTGAGAAAAAAAATATAACCCTCAACGTACACATGTTGCTTTATATACCGTGTTTCCAAAAAGTACAATAGGCTAAACATAATGACCGATTGGGTGCCTTAATGTGATAGTTTGGTTCATCCACGCTTGCTTATTTGTGAAGTTATACTTTTCAAACTTCTGTTGACTCGTAATCCCAAAGTCAACACACTAGAGACCTACAAGGAACATGATTTAATACTTGTTTTGCCTGGTAGAGACGTAGAAGTTTCGCTGCGACAAAGACTTGTTACGTTGAAGAGGTCGTGCCCACGACAACAACCTTACCAAATGCACGGTTGGGATATAAATGCATCCAAATGCGCAGCAAAGCCAGCAAACTCACAGAACATCAGTTTTTCTGAGAATTTTCAGACATGGATTTGAGTAGTTGAGAAGAACCAAGGAAAATATGCTAACCAAAGTAGTCACGTGATTAAGGTATATAATACATGTTGGTTTGTGTCATGTAGCAAAAGTTCTCACTCGAATGATACGGTCACAACATGGAATATGTGAATGGCGTACATTAGTTTTATGGAAGGTAGAAGCCAATTTACAAGGTGTTTGTCATGGTTGCTAGCAAGCACACCCAGCTCCATACAACTCCACTCAACTACTCAGTAAATAATCTACTCATACCGCTCCTGCCAATCTTTAATACTGATGAAAGGCACCAGTAGATGTACCGGTTTGATCTAATTAAGGTCAGTTACCAAATACTCGAGTCATGATAAGCATGACAATGGAGTTAAATCCTTTTCTATCTTGCTTCGACATGCCAATTCTCCAAGTTATTCTGTAGATCAGGAGTATCGGCCTGCACTTTGAGACTGAAAACAGCGGAACCACACCTGAATGATGATGTGATCCACCATATATTCCTCTTGACAACAAACATACATAGAAAACCATTGTATACGGCGATATTGCAGAGCCCATGCATCAAACCCATTAACCACTAGCTACGTATATGAACCCAAAACACTGGCCAAAATTAGGTGGAATATTTCCCCAAATAGATTTCTTCAAAAAGAAGAATAACCCTGGACTTGTCGGTCAAAGCACACAGCGAATCTGCAGCGCCTGAAGAACCATTGGTACAGAAAAAACAAAGTAACTTTCAATGTCTGCTACAATCAGAGACACCTACCCAAGTGGCCTGTGTGGTAAACAACTCATGCAGCAAGCTCAAGACCTGTATCAAAGCGGAAATGGGCACCAATTCATGTATGCGCACTAGTGGAATGCAATGAAAGAACGCCAAAAGTGGAAGATTCATATCTACATGGAAGGAGATGGAACAAGGAGGTCATCACTATTGAGAGAATACTCCGCGTACTATAGGTTGCAAGGGTGCTAAGAAAGCAAAGAGAAAAAGATAAGGAAGTCACTATTGAGAGAATAGTATGAAACAACAGATTGGGACTTTTCTACAAGCACAAGCAGATACAAAGGTGCAAACTGATGAGATGATGGAATTGCAGGTTGACTATCTGCTGACAAGGTACAAGCTAAACGACTTGCATATGAGGCAATAAAGGAGAGGACGGTGGCTAAGTTATCTATACTACTATTAAAAGAGCAAACATGTTACGGATACATTAAATTTGATTCGTTCGATATCAGATCAACGGATCAGATTGTTCCAACAATGTTGAGCACCTCAACACACCTTTTCGATTTCGTTAATTACAAGCATTCCCACCCAAAAAAAAATAAAGAAACAGTTCGTAGTCACGCACGGCCTCTGTAGTCCATCCTCACGAACGCCCGTCGTCGATCTTCTCCGGCAGCACACCGGCGAGCTCCGCCGCGTCTCTCCCGCTCCCCTCTATGCCGACCCGCCGCGTCTCTTAGACAGCCGCCGTCGCGGAACGCCGCCTCCGTGCTTGCCGCCGCCCGCTCCCACGCCCATGAGCGCCGCGCCGCAACTACGATGCCCCTGAGAAAAAATCCAGCCTAGCCCCGTGCGGCTCTTCCCGACGAAACCCTCACCACACGCAACTGATGGGCGAGAGATCGATGCTGAATTCCACGTCGTGGCAGTTCCTTCCGTCAGCCCTCGCGGCGAGCCCCGTCGGCGAGCCCCACGGATCGACGCGCACAGATCCCCGCCGCCCTGCTTCCAAAGGGCCAAGCGGCCACGGCGCTATGTCCCAGCTTCCCCTGCGCTAGGGGAGACGTAACTACTGCCGGCCGGTGTCTAGCGACCATAGCATGCCCGCCCGCCTGCCGGAATCTGGCCTGCGACGCCCATCTCCCACGCTCTCTCCCTCCGCCCGAGTCCCTCCGTCCTAGCTGAGCTGCTGCTGCTTGCCAATTGATTTCTTGCATGCTGACGAATGATGATGGCCGTGTTACCCGATTCAGTTCTGCAGGTAGTATAGCTGTAGCCTGCATCTTGGAGTACATGGTAGATAAGGACATTCAGTGCTGCAAGTATATTGGTGCATGCTGGACATATATGTGTGGAGCTGACAAAAGTGATGTTTTGCTTCCAGGTGCTTCCTTGTGTATGTCAATGAGCAGCTGCAAAATTGATCATTTAGTGCTTTTGCTCTTAGGCCTATGTTGTGCTTCCCCATTAAAAAAAGTTGCCTAATAGATTACCATGTGAGGCTTGAAGTTGAGGCACCTACTGCATCATTGGTAACATTATTATCTTCTTTGTTGTTTGATTTTCTCACTATCACAAATCACTAGATTGTGTAGGACTGAAACATGCATCTTCCCAAAAATAATAGTAATTTGATTGGCACCATTTTGTTTCAGAGGTATATGTGCAGGGATTATCTTGCTAACCACATAATATGGTACTCACTTTTCACTAATATCCAGTAAATTTACAGACAAAAGTGATGTTTTGCTTCCAGGTGCTTCCTTGTGTATGTCAATGAGCAGCTGCAAAATTGATCATTTAGTGCTTTTGCTCTTAGGCCTATGTTGTGCTTTCCCATTAAAAAAAGTTGCCTAATAGATTACCATGTGAGGCTTGAAGTAGAGGCACCTACTGCATCATTGGTAACATTATTATCTTTGTTTGATTTTCTCACTATCACAAATCACTAGATTGTGTAGGACTGAAACATGCATCTTCCCAAAAATAATAGTAATTTGATTGGCACCATTTTGTTTCAGAGGTATATGTGCAGGGATTATCTTGCTAACCACATAATATGGTACTCACTTTTCACTAATATCCAGTAAATTTAAAAAATGAAAATATATTCTCTCATTCCTCCATCTCTATGGTTCTGTACAAGCTTCTTAATCCTAGGTTAAAGCTGAGTAACATGAATTTCACTTTTCCCTGAAACAATATCCTATTTAAATACTGATCATACAGCCCTCACATGTAGATCTGACAACAGGTTATTACCCTTCACATCATATGAGATATGAGAGAGCACGATCAATGAGTTAGATAGAAGAAGTACAATTATATCTTATTGATTTTGATTTGATTGAACCTTTACTATTGTAGGTTGCTGCTGAGAAGAGGATACTCAGATTTGTTCTAAACATACAAGTATGCTCATGTTCTTTCACTCCCTCGGTATTTTCCTTGCAGAATAGTAACCACATACTACACAGAATGTATGTCACTCCCATGTGCACTATCTTTTTTTCAAACTCTCTGTTTTGACTTTGGCAAAATGCTAGCTCAGGAATCTGCATCTGTTCCATTAGCCATCCTATTTGGAATAGTCTCCACTACAAATAAATGATTAAACTAATAAGAACATATGAGGGACGAGTTGAATAAAAGAGTTGTTCGGTTATTGATATTCAATGCTTACCAACGTGATTAAGGTACATTTGCAATCCAATCCATTGGTACTATCAAAATACAACACACTAAAAAAAATTGTTCCTGCTATGACGTGATTCATCTCCACATATGTCAGTTTTTCGAAAATCATATTGTTTTGGCAAGCTTGCAGATTATTAAGAAAATAATATAGGAAATGGCTGATATAGCATAGAAAGCAACAAGATTGTGATGGTGCACTTTCAATTTTCACATGCCCTAGGCGTTTTTAATTGCAAAAATGAACTTGTGTATATGAGATGGTATGTCAAGATACAATTCGAATATGTTATAACTTGAATATGTTTACAGTAAGTCCGTGTTATAACTCTTACACGTGTTGATAGATTCACCTTCTTCCTCCTCTCTAGCGGCTTCTCTTTTCCCACTCCCTTCTTCTTCTCTGTTCTGACCTTGTCGGAATTGGCCATGGGCACCTGGACGGAATGGACCGTGCCCACGAGTACCCGTAAGATAGCAGCGCCCGTTGAGTTGACACTGGAACGTATTATTTGCCTTACTATTCTTATCCAGCCTTTAGAGGCGGCGGCTCCAACAGTGGCGTGTGAGGTAGGGGACGTCGGAGCGAGCGCGGGAATGGAGGGAGCGGCGTGAGGATGATGACAGAGCAGCGGCGGTGAGAGAGAGAGAGAGAGAGAGAGAGAGAGAGAGAGGAGCGGTGTGTGACGGAGGGGCCAGCTATTGTAATAGGAACAAATGAAACTATACTGGGTCTGAGTATTTTCCATTCATTTCATCATCATTAAAATGTGTTTCACTATTGCTGATGTTCCTAAAATAGGTTAGGTTACGTGCGTTGCACGTGCACGTCCACTAGTCAGAGGAAAGAACCAATTTTTTCGGCAAGTTCACTGAGATGTTGAATGGTGACATACAATTGATGGATCCATGGACAAAGGTGAGGGCTGTTACAAGTTTCAGAAATCAACTTTTCAAAGAGGAATAGAAGGTATGCAGTTCAGTTTGTTCCTGCTTTTCTGTAAATGCTCTAGCCGTACATAGGTTGTGACATGCATGCTTGTTCTATAGCAGCAATGAACATTTGCTGGAATTAGTGTTGCATTAGCATGTGCTTATGTCTCAGATTTGGTTTACTCTGTCTTCACTTGATTATACTCTAGCCTATTTACTCTAATCTATGCATAGTCTTTTGATCTCTCTGATTGTGTATGACAACATCATCTGCTAAAGAAAAACAATGTGTTATGAGTTGTATTTTTTACTACTCCCTCCGATCGACAAAGATTGTCACGAGCAGTACTACTCCACTGTACGTAACTAGCTCTTTTTCAGCGACAATTAAATCTGATCGGAGGGAGTAGCTTGCTCAAATACTACATGGCATGGTGAACTGTCTTGCTCAAAATGTTCATATTTTTTACTAGCTTGCTCAAATACTACGTGACATGATGAACTGTCTTGCTCAAAATGTTCATGTTCTTGTCTTGGTATGCTGTCTTCTAAACTATAATCTCTGAATTTATTTAGGGTTACTCCTCCTATCTCATTTCTGAAGTACATGCATCTTGTCTTGCTATCTTCCATACAAGTATGTGCTATAACCTATGTCTCTCTTGTTATGTAGATGTGCTAAACCGCCCGTGCCAACAGCGCATGCGGATTACCAAAAGGGCGCATTACCTATGTGTCGAAACAGGATGCTCATCGGGTTATAGAAGCCAGAGGCTGCCTTCAAGGATTGGTGTCAACGCCCCTCCTCCAACACCTCAGGTTCCTATCACAGAATGAGTAGTGAGCCCCTTCATCAGTGTACGAGCAGGATTGAATTCATTAATATGAACAGAGTTGAATTGGTTTGTGTAATGTACCAAATCAGACTGGTAGCATGCCGATGACACACTGCTGGCACATGGTGAGTCCGGTGGTGTGTCTGGTAACTCCTCAAACGAATCTGGCTCGTCTACTGGACCTGGCTCGTCTCTGCAGATCAACTCGTGTGCCATCTCGAGGTTGGCAATGACGTCTGATATGGCCAAACGGTCCTTGGCATCCAACTTCACACAGCATCGTGCAGTCCATGCGACACGCTTCAGCGCCTGGAGCTCCCATGGGGTTGGCTCCGGTACAGGTCGGCTGTCCAGATAATCCGGTACGATGGGATTTTCAAATGACAACCGATACAAAAATGCCTTTTGGCCTGTTAGAACCTCGAGCATCACGACGCCCAAGCTGTACACGTCACTTGCCCGACTCAGACGACCACTCACTGCATACTCGGGGGCCATGTACCCGTATGTGCCTACAACGTGAGTGACTTCCTTTTTTTTGCTATGAACGTGAGTGACTTCCAACCCCGACTCATCATTTGCCATGTCCCAGGAGACCGACGAGCCAAAGTCTGACAGATGCGGCACCCAATTGGCATCGAAAAGGATGTTTGCCGACTTGATATCACGGTGGATGATCGGTGGGTTGGCATGACAGTGCAGGTGCTCCATGGCGCGGGACACACCGAGGAGCACATCGATGCGCATCTTCCACGACAAAGTCACTGGGGACAGCTCGGATGAGTTGTGGTCAGGGTGCAGGTGGTCAAAGAGTGTGCCGTTCTGCATGTACTCGTAAATGATCAGCCTCTCCAGCTGTTCCGGCTCCTTTCTCCACCTTGTTAGCAGTCCCCTTATCTTCTTTAGCGTGGTAGCTTGCAGTTGCAGGCGCTTCTCCTGGCCCACAGTCTGCACACATGATCCATGGAGGCGGATGATGTGTTTGTGCGGTAGCCGTGATAGAATGTCGAGTTCCGTTTGGAACTCACGTAAATTGCTCCAATGCATGTCCATTCGCTTCACAGCTACCTCTCGCCCATCGTGAAGCCTGCCACGGTATACCTTTCCACAACTTCCTTCACCGATCCGGGTGTCAAGGGAGAAGTTATTGGTGGCAGCCATTATCTCTGCGAACGTGAATTCTTGGGTTCCGTGTGGAACTACCTCCTGCAAAAGAGACCACAAATGAGCATTCGATGAACACAAATCAACACATATATATCAATTTCCACGAAGATAAAAAATTCGTATTGAGGCTGTCCCTACCTGCAGCTGGGTCGATGACTGTGGGCATTGAGACGGTTCAGCTCTCGTGGAGTCATCTTGTTGAACAAGAATGTTGTATATCCGTTCAAGTCGGCGTGTTATGCCAATGTGGCTGATCACGGGGAAGAGGATGAGGTAGGAGTCGATCCTGCTCTGCACCTCCCTGAACCTCTCGGCCTGCCTGCCGGCCATGACAAGCTGGTACGCCACACTCCTCCCCTGGCAGGACATGACGAGGTCGTGGGCGTCCCGAAGCGTGTCGCCCAGCCCGGCAAGCTGCTGTGCCGCCTCTGGTTCCTGCACATGCGGCAGCAGCTGCGCTATCATGAGGACCCGGCGCGCGAGCTGCTCGCACTCCTTCCTGTTCTGTCGGGCCATGACCGCGGCCTGCATGATCATGGAGATGAGGCCGCCGACGTCCGCGCCGACCAGCTGCGCCACCGTCGCCGCCTGACCCAGCCCAGTCCACAGCGCCATTGCAGCCAAATCTGCGTGCACGCGAGGTCGAGACTTGGAAGAACGGCGGCTCCTGGTTGCTGCTCCCTATATTGCTGTGAAACTTCTGCAGCGGTAAAAGAGCATATCAGTAAAAGAACGGTGACACGGAGCACTCACTCACGAACACAGCCATCAGATTTTCATGCCGGCTTTGAGCACGCTCAGGCGTGCGTGCAGAAGCTGAGTCGCTCAGCTCTCTTCTACATCTCTGTACGAACAGAGAACACAAGTGTTTGGTACCGGACTACCTCACACAAACCAGCGTTTTCATTCTCTATACATTCTCTTGTCTCAAATAAAACATGAAGATTACAACAAACACGGCCAGAGGGCAGAGGCCACACTACCACAAACTAGATGCATGCACTAATAGTTGACTTGATCTTCTTATCATAGAATCATCACTCCAGGATACAACAGACTGAGCCACACACGCACATGTACGGATAGCAGCAGCTAACTAGCCGACTCGCTAGGCATCTCAAGCATCTCGCCTAACATGCTTCCGCTGAAACTCGTCGGCTTCGTACGTGCAAAACTCAAAACTAAATGCTGTATGTGATACGAGATATTAAGATTAGTGCTGACAGTGCCCCCAAAATTCGACGGTCTGCCTCGCCCCTAAACACCGGCCGCCACGCACCCTAAATCCGCCGGGCCGCCACGTCCCGTAAATCCGCCGGGCAGACGCGTCCCCAAATTCGCCGGAGCCGCCGCGATCGACACAGAAGATGCAAGAAGATGAGACGGGGAAAGGAGAGGGAGACGGGAGGCTGACCTCTGCTGCCGCCGCGGACGCCCTCGTTCAGCAAGCGCCGCTGCAATTCCCGCGCTTTGTGGCCGTGCTTTGCCGCGTGACTGTTGTTTCCGGGAAGCTCCTCCCCGGAAGACTCATGCTGACTCCAACGCCACATCTCCATCTCCTGTCTGCTCTCTCTCACAGCCACAAACCTCGACGGGGGCATTTTCCGGGCCGGGCTTCAAACCGCTACAAAATGCAGCCCATAATAAAGTAAGAAGTACCTTTTTATTTTCTACATTTTTATTTTTTCTACAAATTATATAATTTTTCCAAGGCTATTGTGTACCTATAAAATTTCACTTCAAACAGTTTAGAAAACCTAAACCAGTGAACATTTTTTCGAATCCTGTAAGATCTTAATTTTTAATATCTCGGAAAAATATCAACCTTATATTTAATCTATAAGAATAAATTCTTTGAACCGCCGCCATAGGGTTCTGGCGGTAGCACCCCGAAGGATTAATTGATGGCGGCACCACGCTGACCTAGTTGCCCATTCTTCCTCCTCGTGACCCAAGTTGCTGCCCTCCCCTCCTATCTCTCTCAAATTGCTCGGATTGGAGGGCTTCGTGCGTGTGTTTGCATCCTTTGAGCTAATATCTCCCATATCTGGCTATTTGGTTGGTTGAAATTGTATTATTTTGTGGCATTGGTTACTATTGACCAAACCCAAGATTCCCTGTCGCCCTCCACGATGGCGTCGGTGGCCGGCTCAAGGGTGACCATGTGCAACTCCTAGTTGCGACCCTCCTAGCTAGTGTGCGGTGGCATATGAGGATGTCCTACTCCGACAAAAATGGTGGCAACTCATCATATTCCTCCCCGTTATACTCGACGTTCTCCAACGTGGAGATGGCTACGGCGGCGGGTACGTGTGACCTAGGTGAGGTTGGCCCATGGGGTGGATAGGCGGCGAGGCATTTTGCTGGCGATAAGTGAGCACGACTCGAATTGGCCGCACGACACACCATCTTGGTAAGCGGTGGCGCGGGCGGGAAGCGAGGACTAGCAACGCTGTTTGGAAAGACGAGAAGGCCGGGCATCATAGGTGTGTGGATGACAAGGAGAGCCAACCCCAAAAACTAGGGTTGGACACGGGGTGCCAGCAGTTTTTCTGGGGGTGGGGGGTTCAGATCAATGCAGGTGCCTCTGGAGCCTCTTTTTGGGTTCTTATCCATTGGGCCTATGAGGGGTCTACTAGTAGAGATGTTCTTATATCTTTTGTACTAGCCATAGTGGGGCCCGGGTATCATACCGAGTAGCATGCATTCCATGTGAGCAAAAACACTAGTTATTACAAGAATTCGGAGAAAGTACTTTGCAACATCTAACATGTATTTCTAAAAAAGCCAAAAAGAGTCATGTTTGTGCCTTTGTGGCATGGATTTGGGGAAGAAAGAAAGGGATAAAGCGCGGGAAAAGATGGACTATCGTTGACGTGGAACTCTGTAACTTCCTCAGTGCCATCATGTATGCATTTAGCGTGGCGGAAGGGGACACGTGGCATGCTTTTGTCGTCGAGCACCAAGTGTCCCACTCCGCATTCCCCTATTTTGCCGAGCTCCATCTTTTGCCAAGCTGTCACCACTGAAAACAACCATTCTCCCTATTTTTGACAAGGTTATATGAGATGAAATTTGTGTCACTGGATTCATGTTGGAAAGTACTTTGTTGTTATAGTATTTGTGTATCTCATGTTAAAAAAAAGTAATTATTGGTCAAGGCTTATCTAAACTAAATAAAATACGTCACAGAAATGGGGTTTATTATTAACGATGGTATACATGTAGGCATAGGCGGAGCGTAGTGGAGGCGAAAGTGGGCTACGACCCCCCCTTGCAAAGTGAAAATTTATGTTTACTAGGTATGCTCACCACAGATGGCCTAGCCCGTCAGCAGATCCCAACCTACTTTCTTTCTTTTTTGCTCAGTTCAACCACGGAAGCGAACATGATTGGTAGCTGCTCTTGTGCCACTGCTTTGTCGCTCTTTTCTCGCCGTGATGCTGCTACCCTTCCACTGTACACTATGCTCCTACCAGGTTTAGGTTATAAATAGTTCAAAGGATTGAGATATAATTGATGCCCCTCAACCCTACCCAGATTATGTAATTCAGAGTTGTAGATGTATTGATGCAGATTTTAATGAAGAAGAGCGATAACCAAAGGAAACTATAAACCTAATTGATTTGAAAACAAGGTAAGAAAATATAATTTCTAGTGTGAAAGATTAAAACTAGAAAGAAACGAAGATAATTTCTCTAAGTAGTTATTGGTCATATTTAGTTGTATTTTGGCCATTAGCAAATCTTATTTTCTTTGGAGCATTAAAAAAATCTGCTATTTTTTTGCATGAACAAAAAAAAAAACTCATCAAAACATTGCCGTCATTATCGTTTATATTTGTTCTATGACTTGGCCTTTTTTTTTCATGCACAACAACTTACGTTTCTCTATGTAATTTGCCCCCTCTTATGTTTTCTTCACGCTCCGCCACTGCATGTAGGAGTATATGCCAGACTGCCATACTAAAAAACCAATGAGAAAGCAGAAGCGATGCTTGGAGACGTGGCGCCGTAGTCAAACAAGGAGGCTCGTACTGATCCATGCATTGCATTTATCACTTGCATTCACAATATAAGATGATTTAGACATCTTCCACATTCAAATGTATACACATGTTTCAAGACAAGTTTTACTCATTTTAGTCTGAATCTAAACAACATGTAAAACACGTGAAATATCTTATATTTTGAAATAAAGGAAGTAACTAGAACATTTCTATGTTCAGCATGTAATCTATCTAGCGCTCAAGGTGACAGGGAATGCTATTTCACCATTCATCTTCAAAGATGTACCATTCATTCATAAGGTACACATTTATTGGAACGAGTTCTCATCATCGAAATGAAAAGGTACTACTACAAGCGTTCAAACAGATGTTTCAAAATCCATGCATGCATGGATGATCGATGGATCCCTATTTTATGAAACTTAAATTCCTTCACGGCTACTGCTAGAAGGGCCGGCTAGGGTGTTTGTCATCGTTTACGCGGAGTCTATAGCGGAGTAGCGGTAGGTCGCGCCCATCAGCTGAACGTGCATGTTCAGTTTGTTCAGCCAGCCTTTGGCGATGTATCCATGCGCCGCCTCCGTGAAGTGCCCGTCCCAGTACACATACTCAGACGGGTCCGTGCACACCGTCGAACCAGGCATGCCACACCCGGCGCTTATGTTGAAGTTGTACTTCCCACCTCCACCGCAACAACACCTCAGTACCTCCTTGGTTAACCCTAGAATTAATTGTTCAAAAGACATTCTATCAAAACTTAGAGAACATATATATGAACCAAATGGTGACATGAGGTTTATCCGTGAAAGGCTACTGACCGAAATTTTCAGGAGACTCCACCATTTTGATGATCGGAGTGAAGAAATCGGCATAGACAACCAGGGCACTGGGGTTATTTTTCTCGACGTCCTCTATGGCCTCCCGCAACTGGGTGTTATGAAGCACGGCTAGCTTGTTGAACTCTCTCAGGCACCCTGTATGAGGTTCGTATCCTTCCAGGTCGGCACTCGGGAACAACGCCAGATTCGGTGGCGAGCAACCTAACGGCGGGATCCCAGGTACGACCACATTCTTTGCCCCTTTCTTGATTAGATCCTGTTTAAAGTTTACACCGTCGCATATAATGTTTAAATTTACATAGTCGCATATCATGATACTGGGAAACTTAGAAATCAAAGTGGGTTTGATACCCGAATGCACCAGTTACCTCGGTGCTCTCTTTGATAGTTCTGACTACGGCTGGAACCATGGATTCAACTTGTTGTAGGGTCCTCCCCAAAAGCATGAAGCTATAATCGTTCAAACCAAATTCACCCATGAAAAAGAGTGACTTGTCAAAGAAATCTGACGGGCACGCTGCAAAGACGGGATGAAAGTTAACTATAACCCCATGCATGGATTATGGATAAGAAGTATCTTTTACAATTTAACTGTCCTTATTGATAAATTACCTGGCGCAGGGCTGCACAAAGAAGGTTTGAGTGACTCGAATGACCCCAGCTGCACGCTCGCGCTGGTGTCTAGAGCCAGCATACTTGCGATTGGAATATCTTTGAAGAAACTAACGTCCAGAGCCGTAGCGCCGGTGACGGCAAAGTTGGCACCTTGGCTGAAACTGGCGTTGTGGGTCAGGATCGGCGGAGCGAATGGCAGTCCTAGTGCCTCCGCTACACGCACCAAAACACACACACTGTCACGGCCATGAAGAGTATAAAAGTGCCGGAACCGAAGAGTAAATATAGGTACGTACCGATGAAGTCGACGATGAGGCGGCCATTGGAGGCGCGGCCCGTGGGGCGTCCGAAGAACGTCATGCCATAGGGAGGATACGCGGCGGGATTTGGCAGTGAGTGCTCGGTGAATACGACGATGTCGTTTCCGGTGTCGGCGTAGGAGTCGCCGAAGACGAAGATGGATTCGAATGGCCCGAGGGACGAGCCTGTTGGTACCACGGACGCGAGGAGGAGAACGGGAAGAATGCAGAGCAGCTTCATCTTACTAGCAAAGGGGGTGAATGGAAGAGAGTGGTGCACTAGTAGATGGCATTGGCTGGGTATTTGTATATGCACATGGGTGCCTGTGGTTGGTGGCAAATGGGCAACGTCTAAACTATCACACCTTGTTGTCGTAGCACTAGATCTGGCTCCGTGAATTGTTGCAATCTTACTATAGCGCGCATGCCAATGTCGGATCGAGCCCAAGCGTCGACGCCCATGCATGCATTGCCAGCGCGCGGATGCACATGCTGCACGTACCTATACGTGTTCGCCATGCATTCATCCATGCATACCTAAATATATTTTTAGCACATGCTGCACATACCTAAGTGTACAACCTTATCTTGCAGCACAGAAGAAAGTGCAGCCACTACAGTTCGATCGAGTTTTGATTGCTACGTAATATGGAGTAGCTTGATGATGTGCTGGGGTAGCTCCTATTGATGTGAAAAATTCTTGTAGCATCAAAGGCTGAGGATTGAGGAAGATGCCATAAGATGGGGTATACTGCATGTGCTATAGCCAGTTCAAACAGCCACAATGCTCTCCGTGCCGACTAAGGGTAGGTACATGGATCTCTGCGGCCAGATTCATGGCGTCGTGGTTTTCCTTTGTCGAGCTGCGCTCCGCCGGTGGCAGGCAGCGGCGCATGTGAGGCCGAGGAAATCACGGATCCCTCCTAATAAGGTATGCTTTGAAGCTTTAGAGCCAGGTTTCTCGAACCAATCCTAGCTTAGCGTGGTGGTTCTTCACCCGGCGGCGGAGCTTCCATGGAGGAAGCCAAAGGCAGCAACAGCGAAGGCACGAAGCGGCTTCCTCAATAAGGTTCATTCTCGGATTCGAAGCTGCTGCAACTTTCTTTTCCTGCCTCCTCTGGTCCGTGGCAGGAGCCAGAGTTCGGACGGCGGGTCGGTTATCAAAGGGCGGCGACGAATCAGTGTCGCTTCGGCCTCCTGTCGTGCTGTGCCGCTATGCATCTCACCGGTCACCATGGTGGTGGATGGGGGGTGCGGTGCTGCAGCAGGCGGTGGCTTGCGGTGGATTTGGAGTGATGGAGTGATGCTGCGAAATTTAGGCGAACAATCTCGGCAGCCCAAGCTTTGGCAGCCGACCATGGAGACCATCTGGTGGTCAACGATCTCGGCGACGATCGCCTGAGTCAGTCCAACCTCCATGTGGAGGCCCTTCATCAAGCTCGCGACGGCGCTCAACGGACTCCTGGTACCAAGTGGTTATGTCCCCGGTGCTGGTGAGGACGGCAGGAGCTCGAGCTTGCATCTTCGGTACGGTGGAGGAAGAAGACCAGGACCCAATTGCTTTTTTCTTTTTACTTCGAGGGTCTTCTTTGCAAACCTTGAGGACCAACTTGTAATTTCCTTTTTCAGATGTACCTCTCTGTAAAACCCACCGTTTAATGCAGCATCGAGGCCCTTCTGGGCCTCACCCTTGTTCAAAAAAAAAAAAAACAGTCACAATGCTTAAAACCAGTCTGGGCCATATATAAGCTAGGGCCCATGTGCCACTCCTTTCTCAACGGCTACGTCCAAAAAAAAATCATCCCTTCAAGCCAATCGCCATGGACGATGTGCACGTCCACAAAAACAAATGGCTCGCTACTCACGTGTGCTTGCACAGAAATTTTTGTCATCTGCTCCCGCAACAAAATTCCCCATCGTCTCCTGCGGCAAAATTTCACAGATCTGCTCACCTCCCTGAACTCTTACTTTGGAGGTGTGACACCACATGATTGAAACATGATTGGAGATGTGACACCACATGATTGAAACACATCATAGGATATCATGGTAAGGAACTCCATCGGGAATGTCATTCAGTTCTTCTATGTAGAAGAAACATGAAATGTCCGAGGGATTCCTCATGTTACATGTGTATTTTAGGAATATCACCTACACCGATACAACATAAAGTAGGACTTCATGGTGAAAGACAATGATAGTTTGAGGACACGGCGATTTGGGTAGTGGGTGCAGCTGCACCCACTACCCAATTTTTTTTTTTCCAAATGTCAAAAAATTCAAAAAAAAATTGCATGTAGTCCAACACATTTCAAGTCAGCACAAAAATTGGCATGGTGAAAAAACTTTTTTATCAACCTGTGCAAAAAAGACAAATTCGGACATACCGAAACGTATATATACGTGTCAGAATTTTGTCTTTTTTGTACAGGTTGCTAAAAAAGTTTTTTCACCATGCCAATTTTTTTGCTAACACATCACGGTGTATTCCGGATTTTTTTCTGAAATTTTTTGACATTCTGAAAAAAAACCAAAAATAAATTATGTAATGGGAGCATCTAGACCCGCAAGCCGTTGTGAATATCCGATAGTTTGAGAAATTTCTTATGGGATGTCATTCAAGCCTCTTTTACGAAGAAGAAGCATGTAACCTGCCCATAAATTTTCACAATAACTAACAGTGTACCATAGTCTCCCAACACATAGAAACATTATGCAACACCACAACCGACTATGGGGTTGTATATAGAGTAACGACGGATGAAATATGGCGGGAAAACCGTTGGCGATAGTAAATGGCAGGGTGAAAAAAGGCGGGAAAGAGGCAGGAATTTGTAATTTGGACATTGTTATTCTTTCACACGGTGCTATTCCAAGTTTGAAATCTTACTATTCACCAACAAAAATCACATACAGTGCACTATTTTCCAAGTTTAAAATCTCATCGTTCACCAAAAAAATCCAATGCGCTAGATAACCCACATGGCCACATATTTCCTATAAAAATATCTCACATAATCGATGCTCATTGTGAAGAAGTAATGTTATTTGCCTCCTCCTGCCGAGCAATCTTGAACTGCTCCCGAGCAATCTTGAACTGCTTCCACTCATCCAGGATGCCCCGGAGCCGCTCCAGCTTCAGTGCAAGCCCTCTGAGGCAGTTGCCGTGGAACGTGCAGAGCCGCCGGAAGTCCTTCTTGGCCTGGCAGAAGCCGCCGCAGTAGGCCGTGTCGATGAAGTGCACCTTCACGTCGTGCTGCACCGACAACTCACGCTTCACCTTGTCGAACACGGCCTGTTCGTTCTGCCGCCCGGTCCTGGCCTCGTACCAGCCCTTGAAGAAGCCGATCGTCCTCGCGTTGGGCCTGGCGTAGAGGAACCCGCCATTGGCTTGCTTCTCCAGGTCGTAGGGGTCGTCCCCGAGGTACTTGTCGCTGGAGATGGTGATGTCGGCACCCACCGGGACGTGCAGCAGCGCGTTCCGGAACCACAGGATGTCCATGTCCTGAACAATCGACGAAGAACTGCAGGTCAGTACACAAGATCAATATGGATACGTACTGGTGGCTGGCATCGTGGCGGCGTAGGGTTCACCGTGAAGAGGAAGGCGTAGCCAAGCTCCAAGACACGGGTCTGGAACTTGTTCCTGGCCCACATCATCTCCAAGTAGTCCTTGCCCATGTAGGGCTGCTCCCTTGTCAGGTTGATGCCGTTGCCCACGTCGATCGAGTAGCATAAGGGGTGCACGAGCTTGCACTGCTCGAAGGCCTTGTCATCGACGGCGACGATGATGAGGTGCTTGAGCAGCGTTTCCGTCTTCTCGCCAACGCGGAAGCTCTCTAGGAAGAGATCCATGAGGGAGCCGGACGCCGTCCAAGCCTTGTTGGTGAAGGTCATGATTACGGTGCTGTCTTCCATGGCTGCGCTTTTTAGTAGCACGGTAAGGTCGTCGTCTTCAAGTGTACTAGCAGTCACAGTAGCAGCCTGCAACGTGATCATACATCACACGTCACAAACATGCAAGTATTAGGCCATCATGAATGCAAGGTGTTTACAGAGATGCTTAAAATGTAAACTGGTTTCTTTTAAACACCGTTATTTATTTTATAAAATTAGGTGCCTAATTAGGCACCTCCATTACATTTGAAATAAACACCGGTGGGTTATATATCCAAAAAGCTGGAATCGTTGGACGTACCTTGATGCTGGGATCTGCTTGTTGGGTTCCATTGTTGCGCGAGGCAACAAGCTGGAGCTGGTCCGGCCTCGCCCCGGAGCACGGGCACGACGAGGAAGATGACAGCAAGAGCACGCTGCAGGTCGTCAGCATGGCTGCTCCGATGATGAAACGCAAGAAATTTGATAGGGTGAACATGGCGATCGATCGAACGAGCTCCAATTCGCATGGGAGTTCCACCTATACATGTATACAGATATATGGGCGAGACGGCGAGTGTCACTACGTAAAGGAGCTAGAGCTTCATCTATATTATACTCCAGTATCTATCTCCGAAAGCCAGGATTCAAGCGTACGTAAAGATCGTTGACTTGCTTGCCGTGTACTTTCCGGCGAGATCGGCAAAGGTAGTAGCTGACTTTCTTTGGCCACCTGCTGTGCAAACGTAGTAGCTCGCGTTCGAGGACGAGCTAGGCCATGGATTTGCAAGATATATGGCCCTCACGAACACGGCATATATGCACGCTCGACTCGATTCGACGGCACCGCGATATAATCTGCCGTGTGCAATTTGTAGTGAAGATTGTTATCCACATAGCTCAACGGCTCAACGTCGTCCATTGGAGCTCTTGCGGCTTCTCCTCCTTGCCGTTGCCGGGAAATCCCAGCTCTCTTGACGCACCCACCGGGCTGTGTGTGCTGGAACCTGAAGTGGCAAGTTTTAATTAGTGACGATTTGGTTTCTTGTTTACTTTGCAGGCCCGTTCCAGTAATGTTTTCTAAGTGGGCCAAGTCCAGTACCAGGTGGAGGAGGAACATAGGAGGGTCGAACTCAAAAGTATCACAAAGTTTTTGATTAATTGGGCGTAAACGATTACACAGTGAAAATAAAATAAAAATATCCCCAACGCCACCTTAAGTTTTGTGCCTTGTATCAATGTTCTATGGCAAGAACGTTGGACCCTTCCTAACCATTGAACTGCACGAACGCATACGCCATCTCGATCAGCCTCGGCTCATACCCCCTCAATCCACCGAAGGAGAGACCAAATGGCACCCCCATCTTACCGTACCCTGCTGGCACAGTGATTCCTGGCATGCCGCCGATGGCAAGCACGGGGGATAATGCGTCATTGGGCGTCACTACGGCATCCAGCTCGTGCTCGTTCATCAGCTTCACCAGCCCGTATATGGATAGCCTGTTCAGCCGTCTGATCACCGCTTTCTCCCTGGCGCCGATGCCGGTCGTGTTCTCGGCCACAAGGAAGATGAGCTGCCCGATCTCCTCCAGCTTCTCCTGCAATGCCCAAACACATGTAAGTAATTTCTATCACTTATATTGGATAGTACAAGTAGAAAAGAAAAATATAAGGTAATGAAGATGAAATGCAAACAAAATAAAATCAAACTGAATTAAAAGTTGGAGCTGACCTCAACGGGATGTGCATTGTTGAAAGCTATGACCTCGGCGAGCGATCGAACATGAGAATATGACAAGTATGATAGGTAGGAGTTGAGGCTTAATTTGAACTCTGCCGGTAGTGCAATCTGTTGCCCGTTGTTAAGGGTATCCATTATGATGTCTAGATTCTCTATCTGGAGGCCCTCGATCACGACCGCTCCTTGTTCCCTTCAAACAAATAACCAAAATATGGGACATAATTAAAGGTTCGAATTGGTGACAATCTTTCGTAACAATTTGATTTTTGTGTAATAACTGTGTATATGGCAACATAGAGGCCGATAAATTCCTCTTTCGTAACGAAAATAAGATGAAAATGTGTGACCGGTACCTCATTGTTATGAGATGTTGGTGGTAGACCGTGTTCTGTACGGTCCCGTTAGGGTAGGCGAAGAAGCCATTGGGGACTCCGATCCTCTTCCCCTTTAGTCCATCTTTCTTTAGGAATTGTGCATATCCACCATGAGGGATGTACTTAGAAGCTCTTGTCGTGGCTGGTGCATCGAGGGCGTCGTAGCCAATGATGGCGTCCAACACGTTGACAGCGTCCGTCACGATACGGCAAATCGGCCTGCGGTTGAAAATCGTAAGATTCGTTTAATTTTTTGTATTCACAAATGACCGTGTAGTTTTCCTTTATCATTGCCGGTATACATGATATAGCATGACTTACATCCTTGATTATTTTCCTCTTAAGAAAAAGAAGGGACATCATTCGTAGGGCATAATTTGTTCTAGTAGTAGAAAGTGATCTTCAGATATGTAGGTAACTTAATAACAACGAAATAAACGCCGACATTATTATAGAGATGCATTATTGCCTCGTGTGTCACCGCATATTCGAATATCCGCATATTCAAAAGTCAAACCGAACGGAAAGCTACGTACTCCGTTGTAGTTTGCGTCGTCAACCAGATGCAAAATAAATTTATTCTCGTTTACTTACCCGACTGTGTCTTGCCTAGATGTCCAACAAGTAGTCAAACCGATACGAAGCAACCTCGCAATTCTGTATTTCGAATCCGGTTTACGTACCCGACGGTGTCTTGCCTAGGTGTGACCGGGATGACCCCGGACCGGCTGGTCAGCCCCACCGTGGGCTTGATCCCGACCACCGAGTTCAGCTACGCCGGGCAAAGTATGGAGCCGTCCGTCTCCGTCCCCAGCGTCACCGCCGCCATGCTCGCCGCCGCCGCGATCGCCGACCCCGTGCTCGACCCGCACGGGTCAGCCGATAGGAGATTGGTATATCTTTGCTCAAACGTCCTTGATCGGAGCAAGAACGAGGGAGGTCAACTTACCTTTGCCTGTCCGCCGCGGGCGCTCCAGCCGTTGCCACCGCCGTGGAGGCTGCGGAAGTTGGCCCACTCGTCCATGTTCGCCTTGCCCAGCACCACGGCGCCGGCGCGCCGCAGCCGGGACACCACGCCGGCGTCGCGCGGCGGCACGGAGCCCAGCAGCGCGAACGACCCCGCCGTCGTGTTGAGCTTGTCGCGGGTGGCGATGTTGTCCTTGAGCAGCACGGGCACGCCGTGGAGGATCCTGCCGGCGCATTTGCCGGGGGAGCGGCGGCGCTCGTAGTCGGCGCGCGCGGCCTGCCGGAGCGCGTCCGGGTTGACCTCGATGACGGCGCGGAGGAGTGGGTTCAGGGCCCGGAAGCGGTCCAGGTAGAACCGGACGAGCTGCACGGAGGTGAGGCTGCCGTTGGTGAAGCCCTGCTGGATGGTGGCCAGGCTCGCCTCCTCGATGTGGAAGCCATGGGCGCCGGCGAGCAGCACGAGGGCGGCAGCGGCCACTGCCAGGAGGATACTCGGCATCGGCATCGCTGTGTACACTGTACTTTGCTCAGCTCAAAGACTGAAGCTAAAGCTCTCTATTTGTATGTATTTTATTCATTCTCATTATGTTTCGTCGAATACAACTTGGAGATTAAACAACCTTGGTAAGCTGTGCGCTGATAATCAAGGGTTGTTTTGCCAGGAAACCACCACGCATCGTCGTGGTTATCATGCGGTGGACTCCAAAGTCTCCAAATGGCAAAACACACGAGCTGCAACTCGACCGTTTTATTGTTGCTAGTGGACAATACAAAAATAGACGCAGTAATTATAAGTAGGTTATAAGTTTTGTTTGACCAATGGGCCACCGCAACAAGCTGATTCTTTCCTAACCTTTTTTTTATCAAATTGTTTACTTGTCTTACACAATTAGTATTATGGGGGAGTATTTTCATTATCTTTTGAAGAATATTGTGTTGTTTTTATCGGATGGTAAAGCTACTAATTTTATTGTTACGGTCATTTCTAACTTTACAGATTATTTAGAAAGGTTAAGCCTGGTCATAGTGGGGAGTAACATAGGGTTATGTTAGAGAATTAATCGAGTACCCACGGGCCTACGTACCCATACCCTCATATGTCGTCGGATGGCTAAACCCAGTACTGGACGGACCATAACTAAGCAGCTTTCTGAATCTCTCTTTACTGCCAAATGATCGGTAAAACTGGTAGGAAGGTACATTGTCGTGTTGTAGGAATAAGTTAAGAGCTTTATGACTCATTTTGTCGTCAGTGGTCTAGAGGGAAACAAACTTTTCGGAACGGCTGAAAATCAAGTACGTGCAAAAATAATGGTGGGAAACCAAAAAATATTGGAGGGCACCGTTGATTTTGGTGGGAAGGAAATGTCATTGCAACATCGTCTAGTTAATACAACAACATATTTTTTGTTGCAATATATAAATGCAACAAATAGGACATGTGGCAAAAGATTGGACATAACCACAAATTAACCTTTTGTCGTGATAGTTACACTTTACTACAAGAAAATTAGATAGTAATGCAACGCTCACAAATCATGTCTGTAGTCAAAATAAATTGCCACGAAAATTAGTTCATGGCGGTAAAAACAGTTGCCACAAAATTTGTATTGTTGCGAATTTTGCTGTTGCGATAACTAGGATTTCTTGAAGTGACATGGGATTCCGTGACCGCATATCAATACACAAGTTCCAATCAAAGCGGAGGCACACAAACTGCTGCATGGAGGTACAAGTTATTCTTGCGCCGGACGGTGAGGCCCATCTCTTCTGTCATGTCGACATCTTCAGGCTTCGTCCCTCCTGGGAGCTCCCAGTCGAAATGGTAGAGAAGTGCGGCAAGAACGATCTCCATGTTAGCTTCTGCAAATGTCATTCCAGGACAAATCCTTCGCCCCGCCCCGAAAGGTATGTACTCAAAATTTGTTCCTTTGAAATCGACCATGCAAGTCTCAAATCTTTCAGGCTTAAATTCACCGGGGTCTTCCCAGTGCGTAGGGTCTCTGCCGATTGCCCATGCATTGACCAACATTTTGGTGCCCTTGGGTATGTCGTACCCAAGGATTTCGCTAGTCTCCATGGCCTCCCTAGGGATAAGCAATGGGGCGGCTGGATGTAGCCTCATTGTCTCTTTGATGACGAGTTTGAGGTATTTGAGATTGGCCAAGTCATCTTCGGTCACCTTGGGCTTTCCTTGTAGTTTGTCGCGTACTTCACCTTGTGCTATCTGCATAACATTTGGGTGCCTCATGAGCTCCGACATAGCCCATTGGAGCGTGGTCGAAGATGTCTCGCTCCCGGCATTAAATAGATCCTGCAATATGCATATTTGCACTAAGGAACTCCGAACTTCTACTTGTTCTTGGCACAAAAGAATATTCTGAATGAGAGAAGAAGCAGAAGAAATACTAGTAAGCAGCTGGTGTACTTACAAGTATAACTGCTTTGATGACTCCCATGGTAAGAGGAAACTCGAGGCCACCCTCCTTGCGTATCCTTAGGAGCACGTCCACCAGGTCCTCTCCTTCCACCGCGTCGGTGCAGTCTTTCCCCTCCTCGTGCTGCTTGATGGCGTCCTCCATAAGCTCGTAGCTCTTGCGGTGGTTCTCCTCAGCCAACCTGGCCGTGCCGCTGATAGAGCTCGCGAGCCGTGACGATTTTTTTTTTAGAGAGGAGGGGCAAAGCCCCCAATTTCATTCATGAATGAAACTGATAATACAACGTTTAAGTTCCAACTCCACGCCTTCAGGGTACACACACCCCCTGCAAAGCACCCTCAACCTGGCTCAACCACAGAACCACGCCCAACTAGCAGCAGCTACAAGGAAAGGAAACAACCTAAACACACGACACGCCCACCGCAAAAGCTCCTCCAACACTACTGGACACACAAGAGCTAGCTACTAACAGCTAAAACAAACTTCTTCTACACAAAAGCAACTACTCTACAACAGGCTTCGGTGAGCCGCAACACCAACGGCCTACAACAGGCCGGTTAGCCGCAGCACCAACGGCCCCAGCCTTGCCGTCAAAGAAAACTTCAGTAGCCACTAGCACCAGTCGTCTTGCCCCTTTGCACTGCGGTTCTCGCAGTTGTGTTCTCTGCAGGTCAGCATGTGAAAATAGTTGCAGGATCCTGAGGAATTACTCTGTTAAAGCAAGCATTATTCTGGGTCTTCCAGATTGCCCAAATTAACACAGCAACCCCCGTCGACAGGAATCTATCTCTTACTGAAAGAAATATCTAGCCAACTAGGTAGACTTTCAGAAGTAGCAGGAATAGACTGCAACCAAAAAAGCATACCTTACTACTCCCCACACATATCTAACTCTACATTCGAACAAAATATGCACTTCTCTCATCCCCTCCAGCCTCTAGCCAACAGAACATCTTTAGTAAAGATACTTATCATAAACGCTAACCATAGAAAAACTTATACTTTCAAAGGAGATTTCAAAAACCACACTTTCCTATACGACACCTTTTACTTGTGAAGCTTTTAATGCATTGTAAAAAGACTTTACAGTGAACTGCCCTGATTTTGTAAGTGTCCATCTACATCTGTCCTCAACTTGTGTTAGGCGCACCCTACACATAGCCCCTGTAATTTAAACCACAACTCTGCTAGCTCTCCCCACAAAAAAAAATCCTAAAGTTGAGCACCTTTCACCCTTCAGTAAAGACTTTGGCCACACTAACATACTTAATGTGAGACAGATTATATAACTATACTGTTGTATCTTATATGCATCTACACATTTTAGGTAGCAAAGTATTGAGTCCATAGTTAAAAACGGGAAACACTACTGATTTAAAGGCCATAAGTGCTGAAAAAACAAACTCAAATGAAGCCCAACTAAGAACATGATACTAGCTCTAGTTTATTCTAAATACTCAATAACATGAACAGTATCCATCTCTACCTTAAATTTCCTAAATAGATACCAACTTACTTGCTAGAACTTGCAAAAACCTTTATCTTCCTCATCCTCTGCTACTCTACCTTTTACAACTCTTTGGTAACAAAATACTGTTTTAACGTTACTTATACTTGCCTGAAAAAGGCTAGCTCTAGCTACCTCTAGACATAATCACATTAAAAAGTAGCAACTATCTCTACAACATATTTTTCTAAATTGAAACCAACTTTACTTGCTAAATCTTGCAAATACTTTAAACTTCCTCATCAACTACTTGCGCAACAGAAAAAACTCTCTACTGTCCTCATTTTGCTACTCTACTTTTTACAACTTTTGGTAACAAAATGAAGTTTATCTTTTAACTAATACTTGGCTGAAAAAGGCTAGCTCTAACTTCCTCTAAAAAAACAACACATTTAAAAGTAGCAACTATCTCTACAACAGATTTTTCCTAAACTGATATCAACTTTACTTGCTAAATCTAGAAAACTAAGATGAACAAAAATAGATCAGTTCTCCTTCCTCCCGAGGTCCAGTAATGGTGGAATCTGTGATTGCCTGCATCAACAGAACCTGGAAGGTGATTGGCTTACGAATTGCACGAGCACACACCTGATCCTCGTAAGGGATACGCCATAACGGAGATGCCCTCTTCATCCGTGCTTCACATCACCTCCCCTCTATCCGGGGGCGCGCTCCCTGCTTCGCCGGCAGCGCCCACGTCCGCGCTCGAACCATCGAGATCGCACCCCGCCCTCCTAGCCATGGTCGGCGAAGCCAGCGAAACACCCCTACCCAGATCGGGCCTGGAGGGCCGAAATCTGGGCCTGGATGCCCTCGCCGCCAGTAGCCTCATGCTCCACGAACACCCCCTGCCGCTCGCTCCTGGACGCCGCCACGCGCTCCTAATTCGACCACCGGAGCCGACCCGTACGCCTCGGCGGCGCCGCCGCCACTGCTCCCGGCCGCCCTCACGCACAATTCCTCGGCGGTCTGCGGCGGCGGCGGCGCGCCCGATCCGGCGGGATCCTGTCGCGGGACTGCGGGGTCCATCGGAGAGCCGGGGAGCGCGTCGGGCGGCGACGCGGGGGCCGGGGGCGGGGAGGGATCTGGGCCGGAGGGAGGCCACCCTAGCCCCTAGGGTTTGGGGGCGGAGCGGATGGGATGGGAGCGGGATGCGAGCCGCGACGATGGGAACAGGTCAGTGAGGCTGAAGCCGGCGGCGAGCTTAACCGACTGCTCGAGGGCCTGCAGGAACTCCTTCGTCCTCTTGAACTTGTCACCGATCATGGCCCGCATGGCCGAGTCGGTGATCGTCGTGGTGATCAGCTCGCTGACGTTGACGGCCTCGCCGGACGACGCCGACGCGGCGACGACGGCCACGAGGCGACCCACCTCCTCCTCCCGGGCGCGGCGGAACGACCGCACGCGGCGCGCGCTGAGGAGCTCCAGGATGCATATCTTGCGGAGCTGCCGCCACTGCGGGTCGTATCGGCCGAAGATGAGGCCCTGCCCCTCGGCGGCCATGCTCTTGACGGTGGCGCTCCACGGCCGCGTCGCGAACACGGCGTCGTGCGTCCGCATGATCTCGCGGGCGGCCTCAGGGGATGTGGCCACCACCACGGGCACCTCTCCGAGCTGGAGGTACATGAGTGGCGCGTCCAGCTGGCGAGCGAGGTCCGCCATGACGCGGTGCACCAGCGGGCTGCCGGCGAGGTGGTGCAGGCTGCCAATGACCGGAAGCCGCCACGGGCCGGGCGGCAGACGCAAGCCGCCGCCATGCTTCGTGAAAAGCTTGAAGAGTAGGAGAGGGAGGAGGAGAGCCAGGAAGAGGGAGAGGAAGTACGCCGGTTGCTCCATGGCCTGAGCGTGACGCAGCCTAGGCATGCAGCTTAGCTTGTCCTGCAGGTTGATCTGGGCAAGGCTCCATTTCTCGAAACTTGAGATAAGGCCAGCAGCAACGTAGCCATGCGTACTATAATGCCCTACATACGTGTCCATCCCATTGACTAGAGTATATAACATATACTCCCCTTTCGCTCTCATCCAGATCCCCGTTTCTTATCTTAATTTCTTGCTGATTTCCTACCCAATCGCCTTAGTATTAACTAGAAGTTCCGCGCACGAACGGGGCATAGACATATTGTTAGTTGGACGGGATGATTTGTTTTATAGTTGCATATATGTGTGGTCAAGAAGGCTGCACACTCATGGCAGTTGTTCGTATGTACTCCCTGCCTCCCACAATATACCTTATTTTGGCAAGCTATTTGCTTGCCAAAACGTATATATTATGTGAGGGAGGAGTAGTTTTTACAGCGTTGAGAAAATAAATTACATGTATAATTTGTGGTCATTCGATTTCATGTTTGTAAGATGTTGCTTCTGGTGCCCGAAATTGTCTATGCTCCTGCCGGAAATTGTGCAATAATCGCCGAAATGTATCAATCCTTAAACACTTACACTGTGCTAAAAAAAAAGTGCAGCAATCACACCAATACATCAAATTTCACCGATTTGAGTTTTTTAAAACCTAAAAAATAAAAGCTAGCAACGTAGCCCTGAATACTATAATGCCCTACATACGTTCACCCCATTGACTTGACTACAATATATGATCTCCTTCCGCCCTCATCCAGATCCCCTTCCTTGCCGGAAACCCACCGGAGGCTACCCTCCGCCGTGCCATTAACAGCGGCATCGGCACCTCTCCTGAACTTCACACTGAACTCCATCCTCCGTAGCATAACCCCGAACGCCAGCGT
The DNA here is from genome assembly GCA_947311845.1 of Poa pratensis. NCBI lineage: Eukaryota > Viridiplantae > Streptophyta > Magnoliopsida > Poales > Poaceae > Poa > Poa pratensis. Next base: position 42,666,278 of record CAMZMU010000102.1, read on the forward strand.
GTTCGGCACCACCTCCACGGCGACGCCCTCCGGCGCGACCACCTCCGCGGTGTACACCGACAAAGCGTCCCCGATGTTGGTCACGGCGCGCCTCACGTCCACCTCCGGCGCGGCCGGCGTGAGCGTCACCATGATCGACGGGTAGTTCAGGTCCTTGCCCTCGATCTTCCTCGCCGTCGCGCAGTTCACGTTCATCATCGGCTGCGCGATGATGTCGTTGACGAAGTTCTCGTCGTACCCGAGGCCGCAGACGTAGGGGAGGTAGTCCGCTGGCGTCAGGTCGTAGACGAGGCCTGGGTCCAGGGCCCGCGTCGGGTTCACGAGCCCGGCGCCCATGGCGAAGCAGTTCGGCCGGCCCGTTGTCTCGTCCACGATCGGCGTGCCATCCGGGTGGGTCACGTCGGCGGTCGTCATCAGCGCTGACTTGATCGCGGCAGGGGACCACTCCGGGCGCGCCTTCTTGAGCATGGCCACGATCCCTGACAGGTGCGGCGCGGCCATGGACGTGCTGCTGTGCATGCCGAAGGTCCGGGTGAGCGTCCCCGCGCTGGCGTTTCCGGTGCTGGGGATGGAGGCGACGATGCTGGTGCCGGGCCCGGTGATGTCCGGCTTGAGCACGCCGGCGCCGGACATGTTGCAGGGCCCTCTCGAGGAGTACTCGGCGATGGCCGGCCGGGAGGACCGGTTGAGCTGGGCGCCGAAGAACCGGAGGCTGGCCGTTGCGTTGGCCGTGGAGTTTATGTACGCCATGATCACCTGGCCGTCGGCGTGCGAGACCCGTGACGAGGCGATGGAGAGGTTGTCCACCGGCGTGGTGGCGCCGCCCCGCTTCGGGCTGGACCAGCTGATCATGCCGGCGCCGCCGGCCTTCTGTACCAACTCGGCGCGCGTGTTCGGGTCCTCGCTGCGGTCGCACGCCACGATCTTGCCGCGGACGTCGATGGCGTCCAGAGCGCCGTCGGCGAACATGCCGGAGACGAAGACGAGGGGCCTGTTCTTCACGGGCTTGTACCGGTTCATGTTCTCGCCGTCGATCACCGCCCCGTTCCCGAGCTGGATCCTGGACACGATGCGTCGGCCCATGGTGCTGGCTGCGACGGTGAGCAGCCACGGCGCGCAGTTGGTGACGCTGCGCGCGAGCGGACCAGCGTTGCCGGCGCTGGTGCTAACGAAGACGCCGGACATGACGGCCGAGAAGCTGCCCACGGCGATGAGGTCCTTGTAGAACGGCTTCTGCGTGTCGTCGCCCGCGGAGATGGAGATGACGTCGATGCCGTCCTGGAACGCGCCCTTCTCGGTGACGGTGAGGATCTCCGTCGCCGAGCAGGTGTCGGCGAGGCACACCTCGTAGAACGCCAGGTGCGCGCGCGGCGCCATGCCGGACGCCGTCGGGCCTGGGGCGGCGTCGGCACTGGAGTCCAGCCTCACGTCCTTCACGAACGCGCCCACGGCCGTGCCGGAGGTGTGCGTGCCGTGGCTCTGCGGGCCCCTGGACCGGCCACCGATGAGCTTCTTGTTGCAAGGTGCGTCATCGCCGAAGTGGCACCCGCCGCGCCACTTGGCCGGGGGCGGCGGCATGCCGTCGTCGAGGAAGGAGGCGTGGCGCGGGTCGATGCCGTTGTCGAGGATGGCTACGATGACGCCCTCCCCCATGCTCCCTCCCACGCTCCACGCCCCCTGCTTCTGGTTGTCAGACATCCCGAGAAGCTCTGGCGTGTAGGTTGTCATGAGGCGGTATGTGGCGTCGGGGAGCGCCTCGACGCACCATGGGAGGCGGGAGAGCTGGGCGACCTCGGCGTCGGTGAGGCGCGCCGCGAAGCCGCTGACGACGTGCTGGAAGGAGAATACGAGGCGCGGGCGGGCGGCGGAGAGCGCGTCGAGGAGGAGCGAGTCGGCGGTTGTGTTGAGGAGCGTGGCGAGCAGCGAGGCGTGCCACTCGAGCAGCTTGTCGCCGTTCTCCTTGGGCCCGTTGGTGCGGCACACGATCACCAGGTACGTCTTCAGCGCGCCCGCGGCCGCGTCATCGGCCTCGGACGCCGGAGCGGAGACCTTGGACTGATCGGACGTGGAGAAATGGGGAGAGAGATTCTGCGCATTGACGGTGGGAGCGGGCGGTGGTCGGCCGTTGGCGGCCGCGGCGACCAGGTCGTCGGCTCCGTCGGCCGCGGTGGCGAGGAGGAAGAGGACGGCGGCGAGCAGCGAAGGTGGCGTCAGGGCGTTCATGGTGCCGGCGGTGGGAAGCAAGGCGGTCGATGCGGTGCCGCTCCGTCGGTTTTAACGGCCACCGGCGCGGCGGTGCCGCTCAGGGAGGCCGATGGATGGATAGGTGAGGCTATGTTTAGCGGGAGCGTGCTTGAACGTGCGGCCTAATTTTGGTTGCTCCATGGCCCGGCCCAGCCTCCATAGCAGGCCGGCCTTGGATATGCATTACCAAACTTTCAAATGGGAATTTTCTCCTATCTCAAAAAACAAAATGGGAATTTTCTGTGTCTATTTTTTTCTAATAACAAGACGAAATGGATGTTGTTGATGTGGATGCCAACGTCTGTCACTCTCGCGCCAACAAATCAATCAATTGAAAGCCATGGCCGGTGACCAAATTCAGGCCACGCAAACCTCCTGCTTATGTCGAATTTGTTCTTGTTCACGTCGTTTTCAACCAAATGGAAGGCAACTCTTTTATTTCTATTTCCATATGCTACATCCTTGTCCATACAAATTTATGATGGAGCCAAATGGAGTAGGTTCTAGGCCGGTCGTATCATCCTATCCCCACCAGCAATGCAGATTAATTAGGAGGCTTCATAATGTCATTAGTGAACTAACTCAATCATTATCCAAAGGGAGAGCTAACTCTACCATCGCAATTGCACATTATTTCGTCTACTTTACTTGGTTTCAAGCAGATTGCTAGGCTCAAAACTTCATACGCCAAAATGTTTATGAGAATGGTAAATTATCGATTGAATCTATTCTATGTATAGGGTGTTTGTTCAGCCAGACGTTTCACTCAATCATAATCCTAATTAACTATAATGCGTAATTGTCATGGGAATTTATAGTGATGTTTTTATCACAAGGATGAGACAATTTCTATTTAAGTATAAATTTGCACGGTCTATATGGTCAATTATCCAATTGGCTTTTAAGTTGTCTCTGGCCGCCATGTAGTGATGTACACATATTTGACAATTAGTTGGGGGGGGGGGGGGGGGAGAGATTGAACACATGTCAGATTCCTTCTTATGGTAGGAGTGTTTGCCATTATTGGATTATTTTGGCTATATAAAAGTAAGTTTCTTTTTAATGTTAACCATTTTACTCCTTTGCAGGTGATTTATCGGTACGTGGTTAATTTTTCTAAGCATAGAGTACATAGACCTATTTAGGAAGATATGTAGTACATTGTTAGAATACATGGTGAGATGTTTTTTTATCACACCTGGGTGTTAGTGTAGTCTTCAGACCATCTTGCATCATATTAGGCAAGCAATTCTCCATATACTTGTATCACACCGGATTTTCCTTGTTTCTTTCCGTTTTTGCTAGTATTTGTGAGTGTTTTTTCTGTTTTTTATTGTGAGGATTGTAGGTTACATGAAGGGTAAGGACACATTGAATAGGTGCCACATCATTTCCCTCAAAGACATCTACATGGTGAATTGCACGTTTAAGAAAGCCCATTTGCCCTCTTAGTGCGAAGAGAGTGTCGCCGCTCGAGTGCCACAAAGGAACATGAAGATAAGATAAACACCTCTAAACTATTTGGTTAGCCGGTGAACATGGGAACCCTGAGTCCTTTTTGGTAGAAAAAACTTGCCAAATTTATTTATGTTTTAAACTTCTCCATATAATGATTTTTGGAAGGGATAAACCACAGGTTATCCCGAACCGGTACCACACACAAAGGTTTAAGAGGCGACCCAAAAAGCGATCAAGAGTTCCGTCCCTCTCGTCGGCGAAGCTATTGGTCCTCCCGCATCCGTCGTCCCTTGGGGCCTCAAAGGTTTGGTGGACCGCAGCCATCACGCGTAAAGACCTACGTTCATTTTACTTAGGTTGTTTTAGTCTTTTAATCAGGATGGTTTGGCGGTGAGGCGACATGGTAGCATCGGCAAAGGGCGCATGTAGTTGTGTGCTCTGGTCCTTTGGAGGTCATGATGAATACCTTCTGCTGCACCAAACTCTAGTCTACTACGACAAGATTTACCCGACTTGGTGATGGAGGGTTACATTGGCAGCGCGTGTTCAGCTTGCTCCAGTGTTTGTAGTCATGTTAGGTGGTATGAAGACTTATTCATGATTTTTTTTACTTTTCAGATTACTTATACTGATGTTATAAAATCACTATATCGGGAAAAATGATTTTTGGGAGGAAACGTGAAAAGGACGGCGCGGTGTTCGTCGTGGACTGATTTCCAGCTGGCACTACTTTCTCTCTCTACTCCACTCTCTCTCTCCCCGCCGCCGCCGCCGTTGAGCAGCACGCTTCGCTTCGCCGCCGTCTCCCCCTCTTCCCATCCTCGAGATCTCTCACCCCTCCTCTCGCTCCTCCACCCCACCCGAGATCCGCCGCCAATCGGAGCCTGGCCGCTCCTCCCCTGAAAAAAACGCATCTTTGCACCATGATTTGGCTCCCGTGGTGACCGGCGGCGGCCACCATGACGAACCCCTTCGCCGGCTGGGCCCTGCTGCTCGCGGCCGCCGCCCGATCCCTGCCTACTCGGCCTCCGTGGACGCTGAGGCGCCGCCGCTGCGGGGGGACCTCCGGTGCTCGGCCGCCTCCCACACCTGCGAGGACCTCAACGGCACGGGCACCCTCGCCAAGACCTGCGTCATCTCCACCAGCGCCACGCTCTCCGCCTCCGCCTGCTTCCACGGCGCTGGCAGCGTCGACATCCGCCCCGGGGTCACCATCGCCTGCGCTCTCCCCGGGTGCTACCTCGCGTTCAACGTGTCGGGCACCATCGCCCTCGGCGACCGCGCCGAGGTCGTCGCGGGGTCGGTCACGCTCTACGCCTCCAACGTCTCGCTGGGGGTCGGCGCCGCCGTCAACGCCACGGCGCTCGCGGGGGATCCCCCGCCGCAGACCTCCGGAACGCCGCACAGCCTCGAGGCCGCCGGCGGAGGCCACGGCGGCCGCGGCGCGTCTTGCAAGGTCTCCAACGATACCAACTGGGGAGGCGACGTCTACGCGTGGGCGTCGTTGGACAACCCGTGGAGCTACGGAAGCAAGGGGGGAAGTTTCTCCGCCGCGGATGATGATGAGCTCGGAGGGGACGGCGGTGGCCGCGTCTTGCTCAGGGCCAGCGAGGTTTTGAGCGTTGATGGGGTTGTGCTCGCCGAGGGCGGCGTCGGCGGCCTCAGAGGGGGCGGCGGCTCGGGCGGAAGTATCATGATCCAAGCTTACAAGCTGTAAGTTCTGCATCTCTTGATTTCCTTCCTTTTTCTCATTACAGTTTATGTTAGCAATGTGAAATCCGAGTCCTGTTTGGGTATTTCGCTATGTTATTTCCTCACACTGTTCCATGGAGATTAGCGAACCCAGATGATTATGTAGATACAAAATCTGCCTAGGTATGCTCATAACTTAATTATGCCTACTGAACATTGAGATGTGATGCTAGATAAGGAACGTTTAGAACCTTTTATGAACTACCATGTCATTCCACTTCATTAGACACTGGGTGGATCTGCATTATTCGGGATCAAGTCAAAAATTAATTTCATGGAAAACAATGAATAGCAGACAAGAACAAACCAGATTATGGGTCTTAGTCTAGTTGTAGAGCAATGCTACAATTTGAGTGCGATTGCTAGGTTGAGTTGCAAATCACTGGCTGCCTATCTGATGCACTGTATTTCTCCCTGCCTGCTGCCCTACACACAAACTATTCTGCTGAAGCAAACAATCTTTTTAACAATGGCCATTTATGACTTGTGATATAGCTATGCAATGTTGGATATGATGCTCTTGTGCAACTGCATTGGTGCAATCTATAGGTAGCCCTGTTATGACCCTTAATATTTCAGCTGCCCGCCAGGAGGTTCGAATCTTTGCTAACCCAAATCCCATTCAAACCTGACCGAGATTATCGTTGATCTAAATTTTGATATCAATCCTGTTATTCTTTGTAACCTACTTCCGGTGATGGCAAACTATGCACACATCTGCTCCTATATTGTATATGCATCCAGGCACCTTCTCCATCCGTGGTAGCTGCCTGAACCTCCATGCTCCCTGCCTTACCTCCTTTCACCTCCAGCCATTTGAACATGTACATCAGCTTACTAAAGATGTCAAAGCTTGCTGTGGCTTTCTAATTGATTTGGTAGACTCAATTGATCCGTTAGTTAGGTATATGATTATTGAGGCTCACCTGGTTAGTTATTATTCTTTTATCGTATCCACAATTTTTTTTATTAGTTGCTGTAAGATTCGTAAACATTCTCCCATAGGATTGTTACTGAAGCAAAGTAGCAAACTCATACTTGCATTGTATGCTTTCTGTCGTGAGCTTGGGATACAACACTCCTTATTGTATAACATTCTAGATATGGAAATGGTACAATAAGTGCTTCTGGTGGTAATGGATGGGGCGGAGGCGGTGGTGGCAGGATATCTCTAGAATTTTACAGCATTCAACAAGATTTGGAAATTATAGTTCATGGTGAGTATTTTCTTGCCTTAGTTTTAATGCAACTGTTTTGCAACTCTCCTGCCACTCTGCATACTGAAGCACAATCCGCCAAACCATTGCTCTTAAAAGAGAAATATGTATTTATTGCTGGTTACTTACAATACTGTTTAGTGTCATGTATTGGTTCTCTCGCTAGTTAGTGTCTGTGCCAAATGTGTTAAGGGTGTGACATGCAGATTTCACCGCATGTAGAGATAGTTTAATTCACTCTGTTGACCTAGATTTCGCCAAATGTGTTAACTTGATTTATGCCACAGTACGCGCATTGCCATATGTTCTGTGGTATAGATATGATTTAGTGTAAAAATGGGCCACCCAAAGGTTTACAAAGACAAGAAAAGCGTATGTTGGAACTCATGCACCTCTTCTGCAAGTGAAGCTTAGAGAACCCCAATTTTGAATTGGCTAAAATGCCGCTCGCCCTTAATTTGCCTACATTTCAACTAGACATTCCATACACATAATAATCAAAATCTGGATTGTCCTACATTGTCAAATTTTCCCCGTCGAAATTGTGCGCCTTAATTTATACTGTTACTGTTATGCCTCTCCGTATCCATACCGAGTGTTGAATATTGACGTATCTGTATGTACATGCACTTTTTTGCTTCATAACTTTTCAGTAATGCATCCATACCTCTTCCGTTGTATTCTTCAGGTGGACAGAGTTTTGGGTGCCCTGAGAATGCTGGTGCGGCAGGTACAATATATGATAAATCAATGGAGACTCTAAAGGTCAGCAATGGAAATTTAACCACACATACGGAAACTCCATTGCTCGGTTTCTCAGTGACTAAACTTTGGTCCAATGTGCTTGTGGAGAGCAACGCAAAAGTGCTGGTTCCCTTGTTGTGGTCCAGAGTACAGGTTCGAAAACTATGACCCACCCACTAACCTCCATTTCTTTATCAATAAATAATTAATATGCCAATTTTCTTAACTTTCTTCTTTTACTATGGCATCTACTCACCACTAGTATCCAATTTCTTCTGTAAATATATTTTCCTCATTTGAAGAGGTTCAGTAATAAGACCTGCACTAACCTGATTGCTATATTAACATGAAAAATTGGTATATGATGTTAATAACGGGTTAATGACACTGAGGGTACCAGGACCCCAACACGTTAAAGAAGGCAACACTGGTTTATTCGCTCTTGGAAATAGATCAACGATGTTTAATAACACCAGGGTTGTCTTGGTTGGCAAGGAGACGCCACCTCACTCCAGTTTTCTCAAATTTTTGTGACGTTGTTCTTAATCCGCTAATATGATCGTAAAGTGGTGTTAGATAACTGGACTAGTTTTTGACGTGAACTTGCTTGTGGTGTTTTCTCACTCACAACGATATGATATGACGGTTTGACCATTAAAAGGGCCAAACAGACGTGAGTAACTGACATTTGGTAATTATATAATGTGCAAAATATAGAGGTGATATGTTATCTGCGCTTTTCCCACCCTTGGCACATGCTTGCCGCTAGAGTGTCTTGCTGTGCTCACCGCGCAGTGTCCGTGCCCAGCAATCGCAGCACTAGTTGAGAGTGGAGAGTCTCAGACTCTCATTAGCTTGACTTGGTGGTTCTCGTTCTACCAGCATGAGAGCCTGGGAGGGGACAAGGCCCCTACTGGTCCCAATATCCCTAGATGCGTCACATCACACACTGGCATGGCATAGTGTCGACGCTCACTGTAACCATTGGTTCCTGCAGTTCTTGTCACTCTACTATGGGTGTGTTTGGTTCAGCTGTGGATTCCAAAAAAGCAGCTGTGAACTGTGAGATGTGAAAAAGCTACTGTGAGCTGACAACTGTGACAAAGCTGAAAGTTGTTTGGTTGAAACAACTGTGAAACTGTGAATTTGTACGGATCGTCTGTAATACCCTTAAGACCCTGGGATCGCCGGCCAGAATTTCTCGCCACAGTTTGCCCTATCCCCACCACGGCCACCTCGCTCCCGGACGGACCTCGCCGGAGCATACAGGAGTTAGCCGGAACCTCATCAGAGTTCGCCGACCGCCACACTGGAGCACCTGGAAAGAGCTCTGTTACGCCCCATCAGACCGCCTTACTTGAGCTCCACCGGAACACCTCGTCGGAGAACGTGGCAAAGCCACACCATACCTCGCTGGGCCGCCATCGAGCACTCCGCCTCCACCCTCATTGGTCCTCGCGTGGACACTCGTCGGAGTTGGCCGACTTCGCTGGAACATCACTGGAGTTGGCCGGAACCTCGCCGGAGATCATTCGAACCACCCTGGAACCTCCCAGAACCTCATCGGAACCGTTCAAGACATCGTCGGAGCTGCCCGGACCTTGCTGGACCCCTCCGGTACTCGGGGTAAGCCCCCTAATATGTTATACGTCCGGTTTCTGCATCAACACTAGCCACGTGCTCGCCGGCGCCTCCTATGGCCATCTCACGCATAAGTGCACAAGGGCTGCTGCCACAGCAGATAGATTTTTTAATTGCTACATACAGCTATTCACGTGACTCACACCCATCCAACCAGCCACGATCAGCAGCAGAAACCGAGACTGAATAAAAATTTAGAAGAGCAAAACAAAAGCAGAGGAAGGGAGAAGGACAGCGATGGCTGGTACTACTTTTGTGCTTTGGCGTCAAGACAGGATAGTTCGCTGCAACAGAGCACACGAGATTTCATGCTTGATTCGACGGTCTCTCTCCACTCGAGGTGACCAAAGAGATAACCTGGAAAGGGCGGGGAGAAGGGCGGATGGAGCTTAGAGCATTCCGATTAATGGATGCGTGGCGGCGCTAGTCCAGATGGATGCGGCGCTGGCTTGCCGGCCGAGGAGGCGAGTGCGGGGATGGCTTCCGGTTAGGGACGGGACGGAGAAATGAAGGACCGAGGATAGGGTCGGGCGGACGAGCGCCTCGACGCCGGCGAGCAGGCCGGAGGGACGGCGGCGGAGGCGCGGCTGCAACCCTAGCCGTCTGTCCGTTCTGTTCTCGCGTGCCCCATGCGAGACGAGAGCTTTTTGCTGGGTGGGGAAGGAATAAAATTGTCGAACCGGTACAACTTATTCGGTGGCAGTGGGTAATTTTATGCACAAGTTCGTTCTCAACGCGATGGAAGCTGCTCGCTAGGCGCTGCGGGAATTGTATAGGGAAAAGCACCTTTGTTTGGAAATCTGGGTGCGGTCAAAAACTCGTTTGGTTGAGATTCTCCGTTTGCCACCGTGAAGTTGGTTCGAAAGCTAAACCAAACGGAGCCTATGTTTTCTCTCTCAACCTATCTTTCATTTTCTTCATTGTGGCTATCCTATTTTTACTTATCAGGTGACAGGGCAAATAAGGCTACTTACTAACGGCAGCATCTGCTTTGGGTTGTCTGACAATCCAATATCAGAGTTTGAGCTGGTTGCAGAAGAGCTTCTAATGAGTGACTCTGTTATAAAGGTATGCCTTGTTGTACACATACCTTTTGTTAATTTAGTGAAATTCTCTGAATCATACCCGGGTTCGTTATTCTAGCATGTGAAATGTGATTAGAGGATGGGCTCGACTGGGTGTGTGCGTGTGTGGTAGTTGTAATTGCAAAGAAGACACATCTGATGTACTTGATGTACTGTATGGCTACTTCATTATATTATCCTCTGCGAGCATGCTATGCAGTCCTAACTTACTCCTTATTGAAGGTGTATGGTGCTTTCAGAATTTACGTGAAGGTGCTCTTGATGTGGGATTCAAAGATTCAGATAGATGGTGGGACTAAGGATGTTGTTCTTACATCTATGCTTGAGGCAAGAAACCTTGTCGTACTCAAGGTAAGTTTGATTAGCCTTATTGCCAAAATGTTCTTTCCTTAGTACTGCAAGTTCAGTTTTCTCTGTTGTTCTGACAGCATGGGTCAGTGATATCCTCCAATGCTGCTTTGGGTGTCTATGGACAAGGACTTCTTAACTTGAGTGGTCCTGGAGATGGAATCAAAGCGCGGCAACTGTTTTTGTCACTGTTCTACAACATTGAAGTAAGATTATAATATATTTGCACTAGCTAGTTTTTGTGCTATCAGTACTGCTACTTGTTGTGCTTCATGGCCAGAGCTCAGAAACCCAAGTAACTCGATGTATGTAAACCTTTTGTGACGATGATTTCTCTTGATGTATGAGCAGGTTGGTCCTGGTTCCCTTGTCCAGGCTCCACTAGACGAGGATGTTCAAAGCAGCTTGTAAGTTCTGCTGTTTCGATGTGAACTAGTGGTCTTCAGTTTCTTCTAAACAACACTGTGGATTGACGTTTGTGTATATCAGGGATGCACTGTCGGTCTGTGAAAATAAAACATGCCCTACTGAGTTAATCACACCCCCTGATGATTGCCATGTGAACAGCTCCTTGTCCTTTACAATACAAGTAAGATGCTTGCTGTGACATTCTCTTCTGAAGGAAGCTCCTAATTTCCATTTTCTTCTGGATCCTCTTACACAAAAGAACTTTTTGGCAAGGAAACATAATGGCTGAATTTAGTTACATTTGTGCCTTTGCATCTGATAGCTTACTGGGCTTTTGAAATGTGTCACATACCATGTCAAATTTGATACGTGCACTCCAACCTTCATTGTCATTCAGTAGGGAGATGATTTTCTTCGTTGCAATGGATTTTATAAATTTTTTATGCAACACTGCTTCTACTGCTGGAATGCAAGACATGCAGATCTGCAAACCTGAATGGTTTCATATATTATACTACCTACCAAGGACAGCTAAAATAAAAATGTATAGAAAAGAGTGAACCACCTCTTGCCACTTACATGGTGAGGGTGGTGAATGGTACACTTGCATGTTATCGCAGATCGATAAATATTCTCATGCGAATAGAAATAACATTAAGTTCTCACGTTTCTCGTAGTTGTATGTGTGTTTTTGTTTCATTTAAACCGGATCTGGTTTATTGTTCGGAGTACAAGTTTGTTCTAGTCTTCTTTGTAACAAATTCATGTTTTGCAGATTTGCCGTGTTGAAGACATAACTGTTGGTGGCTTAGTCAGGGGGAGTATAATCCATATTCATCGAGCAAGAACCGTGACTGTTACAAATGATGGCGCAATAAGTGCCTCAGAGTTAGGTGATTCAGTGTTTTGTGTTGTGATCAGTAAAAGAACTGGAATCTCTTTCATCAATGTTGTAACCGTTCACTCAGCAACCGGGATATTTCTGTAGGTTGCAGGGAAGGCATTGGTAGAGGAAACTTCCTTAAGTATGGAGCTGGTGGTGGTGCCGGTCATGGAGGCCAGGGTGGTGTAGGGATTTACAATGGAATGAGAAGTGAAGGAGGCCAACAATATGGCAATGCCTATCTTCCATGTGAGCTAGGAAGTGGTAGCGGTTCTGTTGAGTCAGCCGATAACACTGTTGGTGGGGGATTAATAGGTATGTACTCTTTTGTGTGTTCTCTTGTTGTGGATCCACAATGGGATTTATACCATGTTGAATATAATTGTTTTGCTTCAAGCTCGTTAATAGCATCATCCGAGTTTTTTTATTTCCTCATTCCGTTCTTGACATGCATAATGCACTGCACAACGAGAGCATATTCTACTCTTTGACTTAACTAAACTTTTCTTTTCAGTTTTCTTCTTGAAATGAGCACATTTACTTTGAGAAGCTTCTGGTACAACTTTTCTTCTAAGTTCTGATCAATTTCCTTTTGCAGTCATTGGGTCCATGAAATGGCCTCTTGTAAGATTGTTAATTTATGGCTCTGTGAGCTCTAATGGTCAAAGCAGTAGAGGCATAACTGGAGAATCAAATGGGACCTTTAAGGGTGGCATTGGTGGCGGTTCGGGAGGAACAATTCTTTTTTTTCTACAAGGGCTTCTGGTAGAGAAAAACTCATCATTGTCAGCCTCTGGTGGCGAAGGTGGCATACATGGTGGAGGCGGCGGCGGCGGTGGCAGAATACACTTCCATTGGTCAAATATTGCTACCGGAGATGAATTTGTTCAGATTGCTTCTATCAATGGTACAGTAGCATCAAGGTATGTAATCATGTAGTATAAACCAATGATTATTATAGAGAAGGTTGTTTGGTTGTACACATACTTCTCTCTCTAAAGCATGGCATGTAACTTCTTCATTTGTGCACTGGCTTGAGCCTTGAAATGTTTTGGTGAAAGTGCTAACCTCCAATTGCTGTTTTATCTGTAGTGGAGGATCTGGTAATGACGATGGATATTTTGGAGGAACGGAACAGTAACTGGAAAGGAGTGCCCTGTGGGACTATATGGAACATTTTGTACCGTATGAACACAAAACTCGCCATGTCTTTGTTCTTCCAGCTTACATTGATAGAACTCTTGACCTGTGCTGTTATCAGTAACACGAACCCTATCTAGATAAAAATCTTTCCATCTATACCGTTATGTCGGAGTAAAATTTAGAATATTTGCATCAAAGGGAAAAGAAAAAAAAGAAGGATGATGCTAGGGTGCACAGAACATTTCAACCCCAGGACAGAACACACAACTCAGCCTATCTCTTACTGTGGTTCAAACTTATTCTTTCTAGAAAGCCGTAAAAATCGTGCACATCTTTTTGTTAAGAAAAAGGTAAAGGGAGTTGGGGTCAAGAGATCAACAAAATGCTAATTAGCTGAGAGAGAGGAAAGTCACACAAGAGAACTCACACCAGAAATTCGTCTGGCCTGATAGCATCTCAGTATGTGTAACATTTGGTGGTGTGCCCGCCTGCCCGGGACCAACGCTCTCCAACCATCTCGATTCTCGTCACGATGCCGCTAGATCACGGCACTTGTCCTGGAAGATGCTATTCTTCCTCTCCCGCTGAACTGACCAGATGAGGAGGATCATGATAGGTGGTACAGACGCTATATACTGGACTCTGAAGGATTCAAGTGTCTTAAGATTTTGCCTGTACTATAAAATAAATGTCCTGGAGTACACTTTTTTGACATTGTGAATACTGTGCAACTAAGTGTTAATCTATGTAAGATTTGTCTTGCAAATTATTTCCAAAATAAGAAATTCTTACACAAATCTTGACTTCTCATTAGTTCCTCTGAAACGATTGACTGACTGACTATTTCCAGGAATGCCCAGTTGGCACATATAAAAATGTTGTTGGGTCCAATTCATCTCTCTGCACCCCTTGTTCTCTGGATGGTCTTCCAAACCGTGCTGACTTCACATATGTAAGAGGTAGGTCCTTGGCCTTGCGTTGTCTTTCTGAAATTTTTGTTCAGACTTCTTCACTCTGCATGGAAGAAACTAAGAATTAACTTTGACTTGCTAGGTGGTGTTACCCAGACATCCTGCCCATATAAGTGCATATCTGCCAAGTACAAGATGCCAAATTGTTACACACCACTTGAGGAACTTATATATACTTTTGGTGGTCCTTGGTCTTTTGCAATTTTCCTGTTCTTTGCAATTATTCTTTTGGCACTCATCTTAAGTGCTCTAAGAGTTAAGATTCATGAGAGTGACGTCACATACCGGTCAACAAATGCATTCCACAATGATGCATATGCTTCTTCACCATTTTTGCTTTCACTGGCTGAGGTATAGTTTATTTCATACACCATAATCTTTAGATGTAGTTACCTAGAGCAGTTGCAGAATCATTAGATCCAGGACATTGAGCAAATTAATCAGATGCACTTGTACATATATGAAACATGTCTTTCTATTTTTTTTTTTGAAACAATTATGTGTACTTCCTTCCTGTGACCATCATTCTACTAACCTCATGTCTTCACAATTGATGAAACCACAGAACCCTTGACCTCTTAACATAGAAAAAGTGTTGAGAAGAAAGGAATCATTTTCTGGTTCCATTGTAAGAAATACAACTCACTGTGTATTACCCACTGCGTAACTCAATATACGCAAAGCTCAATTTTAATAGAGCAAGCTTCAAAGGTTTATTATGTGATTTGACGAACAACTGTAAAAAAGTTGAGGACATTGAGCTCTTAAAACTGATAACTTACTTGTAAATTAGTTGTACGATTTGTTGAGTAATCTTGCTCTTGTGCTCATAAATAGGTACCTGGGGCCAGCAGGGCAGAAGAAACACAAAGCCACGTACACAGAATATACTTCATGGGACCTAATACATTCCGAGAACCATGGCATCTTCCTTACTCACCTCCTGACGCTATAATTGGAATTGTGTAAGGCTTTTCATCTTATGATTCTATGATAGTACATGATCACTGATATATCTTCTTTCATTCATCACAAAGTGATTCAGAAAAGCTCTTATATTTTACAGTGTAAAAATGTATCATCAGCTAAATTGTTTGTTGTGCCACTAATGTTCTATATTGTTCTACATGTCACTGATGTTCTGCCCGAAAAGATTGCACTGTGTTGTGTGTTTACCATGTGCGTAATCGTTCCTCTAACTTACTGTTACTTCTTCAAATGTTGAGCTCGGATATAGTGTATCGTGGGTCCTAGTATAATAAGTGCAGCAATTACATTGTTCAGTAAAACCAAAAAAGTGACCGCGGTATAATTTTTTGTTATGTTAAATTCGAGATCCAAAGCACCCTTTAGGGCCTATTGTGCTCTAAACTGGAGTTTCAACCGAGATCCAAAGAACCCTTAAGGTCCTAGCTCGAATGATGGAATTTGCTGGAAACAGTTCAACTATTGTGATCTAAATGGGAGCTCACTATTTACGTGAATTGATCGGACTGAAATATCATTATTGATTTAATGGCACATTTGTTGAGAGAGAGCAATGTTTAATGTTCCCATCTATACTTCAAGTTCAATATACACGTAACTCCTGACTGTAGGTGACAATTCTATTCTTTTTACGCAGGTATGAAGATGCTTTTAACCGTTTTGTCGATGAGATCAATTTGGTAGCAGCCTTTGAGTGGTGGGAAGGTTCTGTTCATAGTATTCTTGCAGTACTTGCGTATCCGTG
Organism: Poa pratensis; assembly: GCA_947311845.1. NCBI lineage: Eukaryota > Viridiplantae > Streptophyta > Magnoliopsida > Poales > Poaceae > Poa > Poa pratensis. Next base: position 42,681,904 of record CAMZMU010000102.1, read on the forward strand.
TGCCTGGTCTTGGAAGCAATGGCGCAGAAGAAAGAAAAGCCATCGTCTTCAAGAATACGTTAAATCTGAATACGATCATTCATGTCTTCGGTCTTGCAGATCACGGGCTCTATATAAAGGGTTGAAGGTCAGTAATCAGAACTAAGCCATGTCGTCCGGTACAACCAGTGGTTATGGTGTCAGTGTTCTTAAAACCAGAACTGGCTGGATGAAGTATGTTCAGTTCAGCTCAGCTCAGCTGGGTTTCAGTTAGCAATGTATCTAAATTATACCCAAATCTCACCAAATATAACTGGTATAGGTGTTCAGAGATAGATTATTCAGTTGACTAATATATTCTTCCCATCTGATACTGTTCCTTAGCCCTTTAAGCTGAACTATGAGTAGCAGTTTGTGAGGAATTGAGGGGAAATTGGTGCATTGTCTTTGTTGCAAACCAATATGTCCGCACACATCTAATTTGTTTGAACTTAACAGGTTGGTTCAACACCAGACTTGATGGTTGCTTACATTGATTTCTTTCTGGGAGGTGACGAGAAACGACTTGACGTAACATCCACAATCCAGAAGAGATTTCCAATGTGTTTAATTTTTGGAGGTGACGGGAGCTACATGTCCCCATACTACCTGCACAGCGATACACTACTATCAAATCTTCTTGGCCAGGTAACTTAATGGTGCTCCAGGTTTTCCCATTATTTTACTACTACATGAGGACTAGCAGTAGCCAGTTCGTCACACGCTGTTGAAGTGGAAAATTTGTGAGTTGTTGATCAGGATATGGTTTTCCGCTGAAGTAATGCATTATTATTGGTTATTATTTTGTCATTTGCCTCGAGGTTGGTGTGCTTTTGACAATTTGCCCTAGTTGATATGCCTAAACTTGGGCAAGTTGTGAGGCAAATTGCAAATGGTTCTGCCGCTTATTGTCATTTTGTTTGTAATGTATGATCCGAAATGCATTTCTTGTGTTAAACACTCACAATGACTCTTCTATTTTCCCAGTATGTATCTACTGCGATCTGGAACAGATTAGTTGCTGGCTTAAATGCCCAACTGAGGACAGTAAAGCAAGGCAGCATCCGGTCAACCTTGGAACCGGTCATCTCTTGGATTAGTAGTCATGGGAATCCCCAACTTGAGCGACACGGTGTTCGAGTTGAGCTAGGGTGGTTTCAGACCACTGCTTCTGGTTATTACCAGCTAGGAATTGTCGTAGCGGTGAATGAACACTTCTACAAGAGTCACCGCCATCATGAGAGTGCCCCCGACTTTGGTGACCGTTCAAGGTAGATCAACTACAATAGCATTTCTTGGAAAACTATTTGTCATGCTCTGTAAAATAACTGTATTTGTAATTCTACAGGAAAAAGTTTGCAGTTCCAGTACAGGGTTCGAAGCAGGCAAATCAGGATGAGCCTGGCACAAGCTATGCTGTTTCAAGAAAGCGGTTGACAGGTGGAGTGAATGGTGGGGTCATAAACGAAGAAACGCTGAAGTCACTGGACCATAAAAGAGATTATCTCTTCCCTTTCTCATTGCTGTTGCAAAACTGCAGGCCTATTGGCTATGCGGTAAGCGGCCACTGTACCTTTTCTATAAGCACATAATTGCGCATGCTGTACACGACAATCACTTTAACCGTGACCTTGCTTTTGCATTTCAGGAAACTTTGCAGCTGGTTATCTGTATTGTACTAGTCGGCGATTTTTCCATCACCTTGCTCATGCTTGTACAGTACTACTGGATATCTGTCGGAGCTTTCCTCGCTGTATTGCTTATTCCACCCCTTGCTTTGCTTTCTCCTTTTCTTGCTGGCCTCAATGCACTTTTCAGCCGAGGACCAAAAAGATCTTCGGTGACCCGTATTTTTACACTATGGAATATTACTTCTGTCATAAACATTGTAAGTCTTTTTTTGCCCTTGAACTTTTCAATATTGCTATTGGTCAGAATTCCGTTGCAAGAGTTAATTTCCATATGTCCATAAACATGTAACGTAACAGGGTCGGAGATTTATACGTCTTATTTCATTGCAGATTGTAGCAATCATCTGTGGTGCCATGTACTCTGGGCTATCTTCTTTGGCGGCATCTTCAGCTCATGCATCAAGTACACGAAGGTTAGATTCCTTATGTACTTGCAGTGATAACACTTCAATCCGTTTCCAGTATTGATTACATGCTGATCTGTTTTGTTATTTGGCGTATCTGCAGCTTGAAGGGTAGGGATGACAATGAATGGTGGATAATGCCTATTGTCCTGTTTTTTGTCAAGTCACTCCAGGCTGCACTGGTCAATTGGCACGTCGCAAACCTGGAGATCCAGGATTATTCCTTGTTTAGCCTTGACCCGGATAGATTCTGGTCAATGTAGAGTATCCAGGTTGCCAAGAATGGCAGGATGGCAACCTCATGCCACTGAAAAGCTGCGCTCGTCGGCTCCACCACAATCTCTGAATCCAAAAAATTGGCTGCGTGGTACTCTGCACCTGAAATCTCTTCCTATTCTAGGATCTTTCCGGCACGGTGTAGATATATGTCTGAAAAGTGAAATTTTGTTAGACCGCAGTATCATGTACATTGTTGACCGTTAGAATAGGGTTTTGTGTTTCTTTTTGAGTGAGCTAGATTTCTGTTAGTTTATAGGTTTAGTTGAGCTAATGATTGAGTAGTGTACAGCAGGACACCGGTGGTGAGGTTGTTTTTTGAACGGTGTACATTATGTAAGTAATAATTCATAGTAGTGAACTCATATGTGTTTGTGCTCATTACTTGTTTCGAGCTGTACAGATAAAATTACAACTGGGCACTGCTATAGTGCCAAGTTCATCTAAGATGTTTCCCACAGAAAACGGCGTGAAACATCTTAAGAGGAACTTGGCGCAACAGATTTTCACCTGAGCAGCAACACAATGATGGAAGTACACGCTGCAGCCAGATTGTGGTTCTGTTCGATCCATTTCCTAACTAACTAACTATGATCGTCTTTTCCGATCTCTGTCTTGATTTTTTTTGTATAGAGCAGGTGCTTTTTATATGACATGCCGCATGGCAAAGGGGAACATAATACTTGTACATGATACCCTTTCTCGGTATTACACACTAAAATTTGAACCTGCAATTCTTTTATAGTACCTGATACTGTATATATATTCTAATAGAACACAAAAGTCACGATACGATTTTTTTAATGGAAACATGTACTCCCTCCGGTCTGTATTAAGTGTCGGAGGAAATATACTTATGATGCACAAATTCATACTTGTACCGGCGACTTTTTTTTGGGATCAAAGGCAGTATTTTGTATAATACAGCTTTTTAGGCAAAATTTACGAGAAATAGGAAAAATACACTTTATGTTGGTATAGAAATAGAAACAAAAATAGAACTACCACTTTCTACTAGTATGGACATGGGAACATGTATTTGTTTTTAAAAAATCAGATCTAATCACCATTATGTCGAGAATGAGAGAAATCTAAAACCGATTGGTGGGTCTGGAACCCAAGACCTAAGAGTTCATGTAGTGGGTGTATTCGCCTTTTTTTCTTTGAGTGCACATGCAGCGCGTTCCTCCCTCATTTTCCTTTAATCCTACACGGCTATTTTCATTAGTTTTTTATCGCTACAATTAGAAAAAGTGAACAATTTGTGTATAGTATACCTCGGGATAATTTGTTTGCTATAAGATTGGTAATATTTAACTAGTTCATTTCTTATCGATAACGTGTATGCTAGTGTATTGGTAATAATGTTTTTTTATCCCCACCTGATAATTTATTTGCTATGTGATTGGTAATATTTTACTGGATTTTTCTCATCGATAATTTGTATGATAGTGTGTTGGTAATAATGTTTATATTGTCCCCTCGTGATAATTTGTTTGCTATATGATTGGTAATGTTTGACTACTTTATTTCTTATCGATAACTTGTATACTAGTGTATTGCTAATAATGTTTATAGTATCCCTCATGATAATTTGTTTGCTATAAGATTGGTAATATTTGACTAGTTAATTTCTTATTGATAACTTGTATGCTAGTGTATTGGTAATAATTTTTTTAGTATCCCCATCTGATAATTTGTTTGCTATGTGATTGGAAATATTTGACTGGTTTTTCTCTTCAATAATTTGTATGATAGTGTGTTGGTAATAATGTTTATAGTATCCCCACGTGATAATTTGTGTGCTATATGATTGGTAACATTTGACTTGTTCATTTCGTATCGATAATTTGTATGATAGTGTATTGTAAAAATGCTTTTAGTACCCCACCTGATAATTTGTTTGGTATGTGATTGGTAGTATTTGACTGGTTTTTTCTCCTCGATAATTTGTATAATAGTGTGTTGGTAATAATATTTATAGTATCCTCGTGATAATTTGTTTGTTATAAGATTCGTAATATTTGACTAGTTCATTTCTTATCGATAACTTGTATGCTAGTGTATCGGTAATAATGTTTTTAGTATCCCGCATCTGATAATTTGTTGCTATGTGATTGATAATATTTGACTGGTTTTTTCTTATCGATAATTTGTATGATAGTGTGTTGGTAATAATGTTTATAGTATCCACACGTGATAATTTGTTTGCTATATGATTGGTAACATTTGACTTGTTCATTTCGTATCATACTTTGTATGATAGTGTATTGGTAATAATGTTTTTAGTACCCCACCTGATAATTTATTTGGTATTTGATTGGTAATATTTAACTGGTTTTTTCTCCTCGATAATTTGTATGATAATGTGTTGGTAATAATGTTTATAGTATCCCCTCGTGATAATTTGTTTGCTATAGATTGGTAATATTTAACTAGGTCATTCCTTATCGATAACTTGTATGCTAGTGTATTATAATAATGTTTAGAGTATCCCCCACCTGATAATTTGTTTGCTATGTGATTGGTATATTTGACTAGTTTTTTTCTTGTCGATAACTTGTATGCTAGTGTATTGGTAATAATGCTTATAGTGTCCCCACCTGATCATTTATCTGCTATTTGATTGGTAATATTTGACTATTTTTTTTCTTATCGATAAGTTGTATGCTAGTGTATTGGTAATAATGTTTTTAATAACCCACCTTATAATTTATTTGGTATTTGATTGGTAATATTTGACTGGTTTTTTCTCCTCGACAATTTGTATAATAGGTGTTGATAATAATGTTTATAGTATCCCCACCTGATAATTTGTTTACTATGTGATTGGTATATTTGACTAGTTTTTTCTTGTCGATAACTTGTATGCTAGTGTATTTGTAATAATGCTTATAGTGTCCCCACCTGATAATTTATCTGTTATGTGATTGATAATATTTGACTAGTTTTTTTCTTGTCGATAACTTGTATGCTAGTGTATTTGTAATAATGCTTATAGTGTCCCCCATCTGATAATTTATCTGCTATGTGATTGGTAATATTTGACTAATTTTTTTTCTTATCGATAACTTGTATGCTAGTGTATTGGTAGTGATTTTTGAGTATCCCCGTTTGATAACTTGCTTTATATGTGGTTGGTAATTTTTTTACTAGTGTTTGTCATCGAGAACTTGCATGCTATGGTCTTGGTAATAATTTTATAGCATTTTCCATATGGTAACTTGCTTTATGTGTGGTTGGTAATATCTTTATGGGTTATAAGATGACCCCAGGACAGATCTACATCCTCACCTTCGTCGCATCAACCCTAACTGATCTCGAGCTCACTGCTGTGAAGTGGCGACACGAACACTGCTAAGCAGATGTTTGTATGGTGCTCTTAACTATAGCTAAAGGATTTTCTTGATACTACTTGCTACAATTAAGGTTATTATGCTGAAAGTAGAATTTATGCTCAAAGTAGAATATTTTAATAGATATCTTGATAGTTTTTCGTAAGATTTTATTGCGCAAATAGCATGATGACATATTAATGATTTTTTATTCATTTTCTAAAGACACACATTTTTTAAGGAGGTCCCAGAATTTCAAATCGAGGAAGGAGGCACTCGCCATATGGTGTAGGACGAAAATGCACCCGATTATCCATTTCAACGTGCATTGAGCAGTAGCTAGGATTTACGCATGGTTTTGTTTCTTTTGCAAATTTGAAATTACCAGCTTATTTCATGTTGAAAGTATCAGTCCATTCTAGTTGAACTAGTTGAAAGTGGATTTGTAGTATTCCCCACCTTTTTTGAAGTAGTTGGAAGTGGATTTTATAATATTTTCCCACCCTTTTTATTTATCCCTGAAATACCACCGTCCCAAAAAGGGAATTGATGGAAAAAATTTGTGTGCACACGGGAGGCTGATTTCAGTTGCAACGCTGGCTCGTAAAGGGAATAGGCTGTTCCAACCAGAATTAGTGAAAAAAAGAAAGGGAATAGACTGTTCCAACCAGAATTAGTGAAAAAAAAGAAAGGGAATAGTAACCCGACTCAGACAGCCCAAAAAAAAAAAGGAAAAGGAACGCACATGTTTCCTTCCTTCCCTCGACCTGTCACGTTACACGTTGTGTATGCCGAAAAGGGAATAGTGCGGCAATCAATTCTTTCCGTTTCTAGCAGAACTACCTGGTCGGAGAACCCGATCGACCAAATCGATTCTAACGCGCGCGCGCAGGCTAGCCTCACCCTTCGTGGCCACCATTCTGTGCTCCACGCTCTAAAGGCATATTTACCTTTGCATTGTGCATGTTAACGCAACTGCACATGTACACACTTCCGCAGCCTCTACTAAAGGCATAACTAGAAATAAACATGACGAAAACATCTAAACAACAAGGTCAACACCAACAAACATAACTTCCCGAATAAGCTACTCCGGTGTCACAACATCAACCTCCTTAGGTTCCATACTTTGGAAACCCTCATGGACATTTGAAGCGTTTAGTCTCGGCTCATTCAAAGAGATATCTTGTACGTGCTCGAGTTGTATCGGTAGGCCATGCAGCGGCGAAGGGAAGGGGTTGATCGTGAAAGTGTTCTCCTTGCAGCAAAGCTTCCATCTGAAGCGTCTCACCAGGTGGTGCATCACCACCAATGTCTCTATTTTGGCAAACTCCATCCTGGGGCATATTCTGGGTCCGGCGCCGAACGGGACGAAGGAGCACGGTGGCACCACGGGTGACTTGCTGTCGAATCGGGAGGGGTCAAACTTATCCGGCTCATGGAAAATGCTCGGGTCCATGTGAGTCACATTCGCCATCCAAAACACCTGAAGACATGAAAAGAGTTTATATTAACCTTTTCTGCCGCTTCCAACTATTGTTGCCCTCCTTTTTGAGAAAGAAAAACTACATTGATAAACTGTGCTAGCTAGGAGTCAAGATTAGGAAGGGACCTGCCATCCTTTTGGGATGCAATAGCCGTCGAACTCGATGTCTTCGAGGGCTGTTCTGAATCCTCCGAGGACTGGAGGGACGGTGCGAAGTATCTCTTGTGCGACCCGCCATGTGAACTTCATCTGCGATAGGTCCTCGTACGTCAGAACCTCTCCCACAGCCTTGTTCATCGCAATGTCTTCATGCTCTGTCTCACGACACGAAATGAACACACAACATGCATTACTCTCTGCAAAATATGACCATGGCTGAATTCGCCATTCTTATTAGTGGTATAGTGAACATCTAAAAGAAGTACAAACGATCTACAGACTGCCAACGTTAGAATCAAGTTTTTTCTCCCGAACTATTTTTTTCCGACCGGGCTCGTGATTCCCAATTACTGAGAAATCCGAGAAAACTGACATATTTTAATTTAAAAATTCGCATGAATGGTTATTTAGCTTGTACACTCCAACATGATTCAACCTTTATGGTAGCGTAGGTATATGCCTCCGATGGATTCTCGATCAGCGCGAAATCTTGGGATTCTTTTACCAGTAAGACAATTTACTTGGCGTGCTCTCAATACTCGTTTATGGGTCGGTAACCGGATTTAGTGACCCGTAAGCAAAACCTTGGTCACAAGCTTGCTCTCTTTTTTTGGTCTTCAACTCACCTCTCAAAAGGTGATGAGTACCCCAGTTACATACCATCATCACCGACAGAGGTTGAGCCAGATCCAACTGTCCAGGTTGCGGTTCACAGGCCGGCAGCAGCCTCTACAAATAGTGCTGCTAGGTGTTTGACAAAAAAAAATCGAATGATGCATTAACAAAATATTGGGATAACGCGTTTGACAAAAAAAGTTCGGATTATACATTAACCGTTAGCAGTGAAGATTCTAAACATAAAAGATACAAACTACCGTTGGATGTAGATTGAATGGTCCAGATAAGCCTTGCCGGTCCAACTAGGTGTGAAAAAACCGCACGAAGTGGCCACTGTACCCCATGAGGGACGTCGTTGTTGAAACTGTTGAGAAATGTAGGCACAAGATGAAGGGTATAGGACTCGAGCTATACCATGTTTTTCAGGTAGGACTCCGGCCGTCTTTATTATTTACGTCTCCGGATAGTTGCCTCTCTAGTCTCCGATTCTCTACTTCTGAATATATATATATATATATATATATATATATATATATATATATATATATATATATATAGGTGCCCTCATGAACTAGTTGGAGTAGGAGAGCAAATTAATTAACCACTTGACTAGCTAGGACTAGTACTGGTAGTAATGTCTATGGATACTAAGCCTGTATTGCCCGAATCTCATGCATACTCTAGCAAAATTCTCGTGACCCTGCTTTGGGGAATGGAGAAATGGTACTTACTAAACCTGTATCTCACATCTGATAGGTACAAAAATCAAAAAATAGATCTGTGCATGCATGGACTAACCTTGAACCATAGCGGTGAGGGTGACCGGATCATCGGCGAGGTGTCGTACCATGAACGTGAGGAGTGTGGAGGTGGAATCATGGCCCCCAACCAGGGCGATAATACTGTTCTGGATGATCTCCTCATCTGTGAGCAGCTGCTGGCCATGGTGGTCCGTGAGGCTGAGCAGGTGGGTTATGAGGTCGCTGTTGCCCTGCCTCAGCAGTTCGGCCTTCTTGCCACGCGTGATCTCCTCGAGTAGCCGTCGGACCCTCCGGCTGGCCTTGAGGCCCCGGCTGAAGGCCGTGAACGGCGGCAGGTTCACCGGGATGGCCAGAACGGCGTCGAGCACGCGCCTGAGGTCCCCGGCGAGGGCGACACGCACGGCGCCCGTCTCAAGGCCGAAGAGCAGCGTGGAGATGATGTCGAACGTGAGCTGCTTCATGAGTGGCAGCACCTTGAGGGTGGTGCGGCCACTCCACTCTTCCTCCAGGTGCCGCCTCACCTGGGCGTCGATCCTCCCGACGTACAGCCTGAGCATGTCCGGCTTGAGGAACTCCATTAGCGCGCCGCGGATGCGCCGGTGGTCCTCGCCGTACGCGTCAGCGATGCTCCTGTTCCCGATGAGGCGGTGGAGGGGCTCGATCTGCCTCGACCTCAGCCGGCTGCTAAAGAAGAGCAGCTTGTTTCCCGCCGGTCCCGCCAGGACCACCGACGGCAAGCCGAAGAGCGACAGCTTGGAAACCGGCCCATACCTGTGGATCCGGTCCCGTATCCACCGGTCGACGCTGTTGGCGCGCAAGGCACGGATGAAGCCAAGGGTCTGCCCAATGACAGGCAAACCCAGGGACCCAGGAGGCAACTTTGCTTGCTTCTTGCTTCTGCTTCTGCTCAACATCAGGTGGATGCCTATGGCCGAGGCCGTCACTACGAGAGCTACCACGACTTTGAGCATAGTATAATCCAGCATATTTAAGATCATGTCGTGACCCCTCAAGGCGCTCTTATATATATGTTTTTACCTCATCCACTATACCGATGCATGTGACAGAGTGTCGTCGCATCACACTAGCTTGCATTTCTTTCCTTGTCTTGTGACGTGCATTAGATCTACACACAAGCAAGCAGGACAGTGTCTATTTAATTTACTTCTCAAAATCAAAGTGGTGGCAGCTAGCTAGCGATGAACAAGCAGGGCGTACTGCTCCGCGAGAAAAATTACATTTTTCAGATAGGGGAGAAGAGCCACACACAAAAAAAAAGAAATTTATGAACATGCATAATCCCGAGTGAGGGGAGGGAGGGATTCGGTTGGATGGGATGGGTCCGCGCGCGTGAATGCAGTTTCTGCCATGCATCTCATTGGCTGGCGTGCGACCTCCCTCCTACGGATGCATCGTTTGCATGCATGCAACAGACTAACAGAGTTGAATCAAAACTTGATATGACTTGTACGTGTTGCTCCATAAATAAAACTTCTTATTTCGAAATGCTAATGCCAAAATAATAGAACCAAGAGTACTAGAGAATACAACAATCAGTTGCCGCAATGCTAATTTAGAGATAATGATTTGCTATGATCTCCACTCAATCACAATGGCCAACTTATCTTATTTATCATATAAACTATATCTTCAAATCAGGACCCTATCTTCAGATAATGGGTAACCGCTATTCCACAACTCTACGTGATTGTGTCGATTATTAGCAGGATATGCTAGCTATACTGGCCATGATTAGATTACGTACTTCAACTAACATGTATAGCATGAAGTACATGCATGGTTTGACTTCATATGTAGGTTAGCATCCACAACAAACATTTCCATGTTCTCTAATCGCCCCGTCCTGCGTGTGTGCTTCCTAAATTATTAGATATCCTTCGGCTGACTGATTGACTACTTTGTCCTATAAATACGATCGAGGCCTTCAACACTTGTGCACTCGCAAACAATCCTGTCTGAGGCAAGTCTTGCACAGAAGGAATCATTCAAACTTGGTATTCAGGTATGCACGCGATTTATTCCTCTTTTACTTTAGTGCAGTGAATTTTAAGTTCCGCAGTAGTTATGCCTAGTGAAATGCTATGATTTGTAATTGTTTTCCGTAGTAAGAGCATCTCTAACCCATCCCCTATAATTTAGAGGAGTAAAAGGCTCCCTTTCCTTTAGTGGAGCAAATTTACTCCTCTAAAATTTGCGCCGCGGAACCGATCCCCAATAATTTAGAGGAGTAAAATTTTTTTGAACAAAATTTGCAAATTTGAACACATGAATACATGGAAATATATCACATAAACATTCATAGCTCATATATATTGATAAATTAGTCATACATAGTGGTATCATCATCCTAAATTTGCTAAAATCTAACTTGAGCAACTTTATTCGAGTCACAACAACATTGATAAATTAGTCATACATAGTGGTATCATCATCCTAATTCGCATTGGACTGCATTACTAGAAAGCTCCACCTATTCCTAATCGATACTAATGACCTAGCATCTCCACGATTTCTTTCATTGAATTTGGCATGAATTGCTTCCCAAAATTGTTGGTTCGTATGCTCGCGTTCCATTTGGCTTTGGACATACCAAGCAAAGTACAAATCATTGTCATCATCGTCCGACCATGGAGCTTCTCTCTTCTTCACCTTCCTACAAATCATCTACTCCTAATTACTAAATTGACGAGATTTAAACAAAATACGGCAAAAAAATCACCTCACTTCACCTTGCGCCGTCGCCGCCGGTGTGGGAGGGTCCCGGTTCCTCTGCAGGTGGCGAATCCGGCGAAGCCGGAGCAGGTGCCGATGCGGGAGCAAGCTCCGGTGTCAGACCAAGCTCCGGTGCCAGAGCAAGTGGCGGCGCTCCTACGAGCTCAGCCGGGGAGTCCCGACGGCGGCCCGACATGCCCGATGTGCTTGGCCTCGCGGATCTGGCCGTGGTGAGTCGAATCCAGCGAATCACGGCCGCGGCGCGATGAATCCGGCGAAGCTCGTGGCGGCCGTCGAAAATGGCTCGTGCCGGCCAATTTCGGCGACGTAGGCTACCCGGAGAAGCACCGAGGGTAGCTGGCCGTCGAGGAAGGCCAGATCCGGCAACGGGCGATGGGGAGGTGTAGTTGGCCGGCGGCGGGGAGGGCAGCTGCCCGGCGGCGGACGGAGGGGGGAGAGAGGAAAAATAAAGGAGTCGAGGTCGCGGCCGAGCAAATATAGGAGCCGAAAACCGCGACTCCTAAAATTATTCTCCTCTAAACGGCTATTGGAGTTCGGTTCGGTGCGGCTTCGGCCGTTAGAGGAGTAAATATACTCCTCTAAAGCCTTTTTGGGGATGGGTTAGACATGCTCTAACTTGGTCGTCTAAATATGTTCTCGATCTTGCAAAAATATGGACCTCTAGCATGCAAATTTTAATCCTTCATTTGATCTTCGTTACAGTGCTGATCATACAGGCAACCAACAACAACAATATGTACTTGACAACTGGAGATATCGTGTTGTTCACTGTATCTTTCTTGTCCTACACTCTGGTGGTGAACAAGATTACCGGAGGAAGAATTAGCTCGGATTCAATGCGCAGAAAACCAGTTCCATCCGCAACTAAAGCTATTTCATTCCCACCAACTTTCATAAAGACTTTACAAACTGTTAGCAGTGATCTATGTAAGAAGTTCTGCTGGTACAAGTCGGTTCAGAAAACCTTCCGCAGATGCTTTGCTGAACCATCGTCATCCGTAGGCATGTGACTGTTAAATACGGACACCCGACAGGAACCAACTCGGATGTGAAATTTATGGTTTAAGAAAGCCAGGGCTAGCCTCTCATTAGATTCAAGCAATGTTTAAACATGTATGTTTCCATCACTAGTTTGTTACTATAACTAAGCGAACAAAATCTAAAGTTCGGTTTGTGTTCTTGTATCTATCTGTCTGTCATAATTTCCAGAGGCCGGATATTGACCTCATTATTTTCATCGTTTTGATGCAATTTTTTTGTTTACTAAGGCTCCCTTTGTCGAAAAACATCTGTCATAACTGTGACACGAAACATGATGGTACTGCCGCCACACCGAACCTTCACGATCGATGTAATTGCGCCACGAAACATGTCAAGTTGAATTCGTCAGGCTGTGTAGGCATGTCTAAATTAAACTTGGAATGGGGCATCCTGAAAGCAGAAATTGATCACTTAAGTGACCACAGTTGATTAAAGCATATCTCCCTGACCGTGAGTGCTTTCAGATTAGTTGAAAAATAATTGTGCATCTTCTACAAGCTTAACACAAAAATACAAACCAACGAGTTCAGATCTGTTTGGTGTCACCCAGCCGAGTTCAGTACAAGGGCCAACCATAGCAGGGGTATGCATCTCGTCGGTAGCAGCGGCGAGAACCTTAATGTAGGCAATAGAAAAAAGGGCAGCACTGATTCATGCACGGATTCCACGACAAATAACGCACGTCAATTGCATGTTTTTCCCACCAAATTAAACAATCAATCAAGCCACTTTAGCGTCCCTGGCAGGCACAAGTACCCATCGAGATCTACTAACATATTTTCTGTCTGCCCCCATATGACTTCTGAGGCACAACTACTACGAGTAGATGCTTGCAAGATAGTGTTGGTTTTTATTTAGTGACTGAGTGAAGATGTAGGCTGACTTAACATGTGCGACAGTAATGGGAGACGCGCCCAGAAGATCTCGAATCATTCTCAGGTCAGCAATTTGCATAGTTGTTTTTTTTTTGCATGAGGATCGTTCATTGGTGATATTGATAATCTTATGGTCTGTGTGCCAGTAGTGAGAGACCTACCTGAAGATCTCGAATCCTTTTCAGGTCAACATGTCAAGAACCTTCTTGCTACCTAGTACTATATATACAAGACGGTCTGATGCTCCATGAGTCCATGACTTATTTAATTTTGTGTCGAACCAATGTTGCGGCTTTTGCTTGATACTTTGTATTCTACTCATGTGAGCCTATCTTGTACTCCCTCCGTCCGCGAATAAGTGTACTTCTACCTTTTGGGGTAAGTCAAATTTATTACATTTTGACCAACTTTATTAGAAAAAGTACCCGCATTTATGACAGTAACTAAGTATCACTAGATTCATTTTGAAATGAAGTTTCAAAATATACCAATGTTATGTCATATATGTTGCTACTTTTTTCTAGAAATTTGGTCAAAGTTTGAAAATTTGACTAAGTACTAAACCTAGAAGTACACTTATTCAAGGACGGAGGGAGTAAGCTGGAACCCAAATCTTAAGTTGTACTATAATTCACACATGTAAACAAGTGGAATTTGTAGTCCATGCGCTGAGCGGAAAGACTAGTCACCCCATAAACATGTAAGGAATGTTTGCTGAGACCAAGCAAATCAAATGAAACATGTGAACAATTTCAATACGATCTACTTTTTACCCTAGACTATTTGGTCTCACTATTGTTCGGGGAATTCACATAGATTTCGACAATATATGAAACCCATGCTAGCGGCGAGCGAATTGATCTACCATAGCTCATATCTGCCATGAGCCATAACGAGGACGCTCCCGGGCGAGTGGGGTCACGAGTCAAAAAATGAGTCAGCTAGATTGTCTTGTGTATCTCGCTTGCAGTCGGCCTCTCCCGGTGTTGTGTTGCAGTGCACCATCCGTGCTCCCGAGCGTACAAGGCTGGCATGTTCGTATGTGAAGACAATGCTGGCATGTTCGTATGTGAAGACAATCAAACTCGGAAACACATAACTTTCAATGCATTCTAGTATCCATCTCACAAAACATGATTTGTTCATAGGCCCCCAAAATCTTGCGTTGTGACATGGAGCTCCCGACTCTACATTTTGGCGATGATTGGTTATGCCAACCATGTGGAATATTTTAGTTACTCAATCTGGCACGACGTGCAATGAGGGTCTAGTTAATTATTTTTCTAGAGCCACTGTGCCCGTACCCCAGACGCAGTGAGGTTACAATCATGGACATAGTCAACATCATGCATGCCACACCCTGAGTATCTTTGGAATATGAAGGGTGCAAACTTCATGATTAGTAAGTAAAGTTTGAATTTACATGATAATAGCATTGGAGAGAACCCATCTTAGTTCTCTAACATTATAACGGAAATGTTGTCGGGAGCACTATTACTCTTTCTTACAACCCATTTTGGACCTTTATATTATGGGTACGTACTGTGACCTTTTGTATGTATATTAGTTATTGATCGCAAGAAGACGACGACGGAGTTCCCCAAGAGCCATAATGGGGTACAAGTTGCGATAGTTGGCGTAGTTGAAGTAGAAGGAGGAGTTAAAGCATCCCATATGTTCCTGATATCAAAGTAGAATGTCAATAAAGTTAGAGCAAGCATAAATTTCATTTTTTGGTTATATCGTTGAAACGGGAAGAACATTGTCAATTAAACTAGTGTAGAATTCTACGACTGTGCATGTTTGTCAATTTAATTGCACATTTCGACTAATGAATGAATGCATATACTTTCTTGAATTTGTTAGTTACAATTTTTTGCTGCTTCCACATATGTTGAATAAATTTTAGCAAGTTTATCTTTTGTGGTGTATTTATCATAAAAAAATGATTTTCAGGATAATGTAAGTGTCTATTTGAGAAACTATTGTGTAAAAACATAATTACCTGCTGAGGGAATTCGCCTGTTTCAAGTTGCATGTTGATCAATAGTCTCGCTGCACGATATATAGGCACAGGATCCCGTTCAACCTATTTAGTCACAAATACATTAAATTTAATGTTAGACAACTCAGTGGTTTAAGCAATATGACATATTATGAGGATATCTTATCCAATTTAAATTACTACACCTTTAAAGCAAAATTAACAAACCTGTCGAGCATAAATTAAAGCTAACATTGCCCATGAAGTGTTCACAGCATTAGAATTACCGCTATCGACATAATCCTGTAAAAAAGTTTTATTAGAAAACAAAATAAAAGATGTACTCTTGAAAAAACAAACATGAAATCAACTTCAGCTTACACTGCTGGCAGAATAGATTTGACCACAATATTGCAAAATGTTGATTTAAAATCATTTTTATTGATGAAGTAACATAATTTTTTTGAAAAAATAATCCTATTTAAGAATACAACGAATACAAGAGATATTGACAACTAGATGTTCGAAGGTTTTATGTACTTTGGTGTGTGCAACTTGATGTATTTTTTTGTAGAGACATAATATTTTATAAAAATACCATATTTTAAGTAACAATGGACCATTCTATATTAGTACAATGTTTCATAGTTATTGTCTCAGTTTTTTAGCAACTGAACTCTTGGCTGGTATAAGATTCTATGATATATTCACTGAAGTATGAAAGATTCTATGAAAATGTTATAGGCATTTTTGATCTTTACATCATTGAACAAGTAAGGTTATCATGTTCCTCATGAGGGAAATGCGTGGTTCTAATTTTTAAAGTAGACCCTTCCTATGTGGAATCGGTCTTCGTTGGAGGTTGTTGTGTTCAAGAAAACTAGGCGGATAACAAGACTTATTTCTCAGTTAGTTGTTGAAATATGTACTCCCTACCATTTCATTTGAGATCTTCCTTTTATTTATAAACGTCCATTCCTTGACTAAATCTTATCCATCTCCATGTAATATTGTATATTGGTACCCATAACGCATGATTTTGTTTATGTGGTGTTGACAGAGCATGGTGATTTTGTGTATGTGATTTTGTAATTAGCAGTTATTGTATCAGACAAATATTACTATTACAGGTCTGCCTACCCATCATATAAAAATTTCTACTATCTATATAGTCAACTATTTTATTCAAATCCTCATAGTTTGCACTTTACTTATACAAATGGCTAGGGACCACAAACTATACTTGTAGGTATTAAAATAGCTCACTAAGAACTACTAATTTGAGACTTGGTGGATGAAGAATGGTATTTAGGCATATTTCCTCTTCTTGCAATCAAGGAAAGACATTTATTACCTCAGTTCACTTGAAAGATAGCTTTCACCCCATCCACCTGTACTTTGTTGTTTCGATAACATAAAGTTGCATGCTTTCCTGATGGCATTACTATTATCATAAGTTCTTCCTGCAGCAATTAATCCCCTTACAGCAAACATGGTTCCATAAGTATAACATATACCCCAAGAACCGTACCTGCGAGATAGAAAATAATGACATATGCAAATTCTTAATAAAGATAGAGACCAAATTAGGTTTCAAAATTATTTGGCAAAAGAATTACTTACCATGAACCATCACTCTTTTGAGTTTTCTCAATAAATATAGCAGAATCTTGAATACACTTTTCTATTTCTCTCGTTCGATATTCTGGAACATCTCTTTAAATAGTATGAGAGCATCAAGCACAGATGATGTGCATTCAACGGAACTACCAGTTTTCATGTGCCACGAGTCAGTTCACCGAAATTAATTTAAAGAAAATATACTTGTCAAGTAAGAAGGATGTTGGGTATCTTACGGATAGTCGGCGACAATGTTGCGAAAACTCTCGGAGGGGTTGAGAACCTAGATTGCAAAAAAAAACAGTGTAAATGGAGCGATGGGTGATCGTAATTACAATGTTTGAAAGCAATAAGTTGGAAGTTCTTGGATAAGAAAGAAAATAACATAACCATTTACAATACCTGACATAATCACTTTGTTTTCCAAATGTTAAAGGTAAAAGTAACTTTGAAGAGTATAATACAACAAGAGAAATAACAAAAGCATGGCAAAATTTATCTCATCTCTTTGTGGCTATCTTGTCATCTTTCCGGAATGGCTTATTTATTAAAATCCCAACAATGCTAATGAACATGTTTCAGAGCAATAAATTGATTGAGCTAACTCTCTTGGTTGGCAATATGATCTATAAACTATAGATACAAATCCTAATGCATAATAATTGGGGTTCTTATTCTAGGACAAAACATTGTGTTCGCCTCTCCACCATGGTTACTTGAAAAAAATATAAATAGTTAAATAATTTAAATTTTAAAATATATGAAATAAGAAAACAACATTATTTACCTCGAGGAAGAGAATGTCGTTTACATTCATACGTCGAAAATGTGCCATCCTTATTCTTCAAAATGATAAGATATGGAAAGAGAACCTGCTATTAGTTTGACGATATTTGTGTAGTAACAACGTTAATGACTGAAGACTAACTTATATTTTGCTTAGAATAATTATATTCTTATTAAATTAAGTTATAATGTAATTGCAAAGATTGATTACAATAAGTCAGTGACGCACAATATACACTATTACTACTGGCATTGTTTAGATGAAATTGCTAAATGTGCTCAAATGTTTTAGCTTGTGTACTCATATAGTCTTCTTAGAATACATGTATGACATGTTGATTTATTGATGATTATTTATCTTAAAGGTTCATACCATGAAAGACATGATGCAGTCGATGGCATCATAAAGCCTGTCTTGGCTAATTTGGTCTCCAACAAGATCAGGAGAATACTTTGATAACAACAGTAATGCCTGGATGAAAATTTTGTTAGAACAATTACAACTTAACTTGTATTAGGTAACTAGTTGAATCGACAAATGTATTATTTTAACCTTAACAGCTTCTCCGGTACAATCAGACACAGACCAACCATTGTCTACACTTGAAAGAGTCCATGAACCTTTTGATCTATGGCGATAAAAACTTTCATAATTTGGATGGTTGCTAAGAATCTTCAGGTATAAGAAATAGATGTTAGCACATTAAAAAAAGCATGTACCATAGACTTGTTATGGAAAATTTTATATAGCTCATGAAATAACAAACCTGTGAATTTTTCATGAACTCGTGAGCTTTTTGTAGAGTTGGTCCAAACTGACCAATAAGATCTGTGGAGTAATAGGCTTGAATTATGAATGATGTCTCCCAGCTATGACAACCATCATATACCTGAATAATTATATGCCACTTGACTCCATCAAAGTTTCCATTTGAAATAACTTGTTAAATGTATTAAAAAGTAATTGATCGATTATGCAAATGGGAATACATAGACATATATATGTCCATATATTCTACATCTGGAGTAGCTACAATAAAAGGAGAAAAATGAGGCTTTCGTTTTTTAAGAGACAACTTGTAGTTAGTTTAGGATTTCAGCTACCAAGCTAATAAAACTAGGCTTGTATTATTATCACAAATAGTTAGCGGTCGTACTTTGGCATCATTAAATCATGCACTTGATGAGACTTAATTAGAGATCAAGATAAATTCTCTTAAGCCTAGTGGTTTCACATTTTATTTGAGGCAGAAAAGATCTATTATTGAACAACTTAGAAGTTGTGAAGCTTTAATAGACATATGACCATGTATGCTAGATAAAATGTAAACTAGTTTGTACCTGTGCCTTCATTCCATCTTCTGAAAGCCACAAATAATCATAAAACCTAGGAAGATGACGTTTGAATGCATCGAGTGCGGGTCTTCTATCCAACAACAAATCATATTCAATGCCTGAGAACAAAAAATAAGTAATTATTATTTCACGTATTGTTAGTAAAATAAAAATGCAACTATACATTACAAATGATTTCACCTTATTAATAGGACAAATGTTAACATAATTAGTTACTTCATCATCATAATGTAAATGCTTCATGATGTTACTCAAAGCTCTCTCTCTTAGCTTGTTGGCTGGCCAGCAATTCAAAGCTGGCTCCACAACCTTGTTCAGACAACTAAATATAAGATTTTGTGCCGTTGAACGTGGATAGATAAGGTCCTCCTGCAACAACAAAACAAATGTGAACCAACAAGCATTCTCAAATCTTGATATCACTTTCTAGAGATTTACATAGTCAATGAAGCATGATATTAATTATTTCTATAAATAGAAATAAAATAGGAAATATAGAAACCAATTGACAAACCTTGGCACAAGAATCACGAGCCTTATCCCAATTAATCTGGTCATACGGTATACTATATAGGTCCTCACGGAGTGATATTATTGTTGGAGTTAAGGGCCCAACAAATTTCTTTCCATAAAGGTATGCCATTGATATGTACACCAATCGGGTAAAACACCAAAATCGACCTGCATGTGAAGGATTATCACAATGATTTACAAAAAAATAGTTCAGCTGAATAACATATTATCAAAGAGTAAATATTCTGTAATAAATTGATTCGTGACAGTCTTATGGTGATCCATGAAAAAATAGGTACCTGGAAAAATTGGAAGAAAATCTGGTACCAACCACAATTCAGGTATAATCGGATGATTTCCTGACCATTCATATACTCCAATTATCTGGGATGACACACATGCATTGCTTACGTTAGTATTAGCTCGACACGAAATGATAGTAATTATTTTTCGCATTTTTTATCACAATATTGCTAAGTAACAAGGAGCATCATCTCATGTTCTGTTAACATACCGACAGCCATACTTTTCCCCACTGTGGCATTGCGGTTGCACTTCCACGAGATAAAATCCAAGATCTCGCTTTAGCCAATGCATCCTGATCACCAACTTTCTTCTCCAAGAAGCACCAACGATGCATAACTCGTACATGTCCCAAACATGGTACTTGGGCCCATAACTTTTCCCCATCCTCCATCCTCGTTCTGTTCCATATTAGAGATAACATAAGAAAAGAAAAGATAAGGCAAAAAATATCAAACTGCCAACTCGAATTAATTGGTCGGGTTTATTTCGTGCCTGTTGATTGTAAATGTAGCGGCATATCTCTCTCTGGTGTTCCTCTGATAATACGGTGTTAAGTGCTCCGGTAACGATAATGAAAATACCTGCAAGGTAAAGATAATAAGTGATAATTTACGGACATCAATATATATCAAGGGAGCCGAAATCCTCATGATAATCAAACACGACCAAAATCAGACATGTCTGTGATAAGTTATGTTCAAAACCAATTATATGTATGTAAATGTTTCAATCAATTTCCTGAATGCTAAGGGGTCCGCATGGCAGCTGGGTCGACCTGGGTGACTCGGAGCGCCGGAGCGGTATCAGCTGCCGGCTTCTCTGGCGAGCGGCACCAGGCTAGTTTATATTAAAAGTAATACTCCTTATTTGACTGTAACCTCCACTAGGCTAGTTTTTGTGCATGCGTCTACGTACCATGCATATACAATATGCCGTGAGGAATAAACAACTAATCATAATATATACCAATTGCATCATGCATGATGGTTGAATGTTAGAAGATATATAATCAAACAAATAGTATTGCGCGTTTGTGAGCAATAATCAAGCATCCATTCATAGTTCAACGGCATCATAGTTTTCTGAACAGAGTACTTACAATAATAGGCATAATGAACAGTATTCCACTGTAGTCGCCTGGCCAATGTCCATCATCAGCTTGAAGAGAGGAGTATTGATGTAGAGCTCGCTTCAAAGAATCCGTAACAACTTCTTCGGTGACTTCCGTGCTCTTTTCGAGCTTCGGTGTTGGAGTATTCAGCGGAGGGTTCAGCTTTGCGTACTGCAGCAAATAATATACACCGTCAGGATTGAATAGTAGATATTAGATGGTGTTCCCAAAATTGCACGACAAACACGTTTCCAAGCATTCGATCGAAAAACCTATATACATTGTTAGATGCCAAACTTAAATCATTCAACTAAATCTAGCGATATGTATGTTTATCGATTAACCCACATGTTAGCTCTTTTGGGTAACTGAATCTATATGAAATTTCTAGACACGTAATTTCAGCAGCACCAGAAGCTACCACCTGGCTCGATCGATGGCAAGGATGCATGTAGACGAGAGAGCAGAATTGGGTTTGTCGGCAATGACAAGGGATATCGAAACATTACGTACCTGCAAGCGCAGGAGGAGATCCTGGGATGCCTTCCTCTCGAAGCGGTGCTTGGTGAAGTCGTCACGCAGCCTCTCGACCTCGGCGCGCTCCTCCGGCGTGCCGGCGTCGTTGTCGTAGTGCCACACCTGCCGGCCAAGGAAACCGTTCTTGGACTGCAGCCACGGTCCCCACTGTCCCCCGCCCTCGCCGGTCGTGAGCTTCCACATGGTGGTGATCTACACACTTATGAGGGAGCTGGGAGCTAGCTATAGGTTCACACGGTATAGCAAAGTGAAATGTGTGTGGCGTATTGAGCAATGGACAAGCTTGCAATCGTTTCTTATATAGAGTTCGTTGGATGAACTAGGCCGGCTGTCTGTATGGACGCGAGCGATAAGAGCTGTATGGAGTTTGGACGCGTCGTACGTGCAGCAGAGTAGGTTTTTTGACGAGTTTAGGATGTAGTAGTCGTAGTAGTGGAGACAGTTCCTAAACGACGCACGGAAAAAGGCCAAACACAAAAAGGCAAAACGCAAAACGCAAAAAAAAAAAGCAAGCAAAATGCGAAATCCGCAGTGTCTATCGTTTTGAAAGCGAACACAAGAAAACACGAAACAAACAAAATTTCAACACCGGCGTTCAAGAGGCAAAGGAAGAGTAAAAAAACAAGGAGAAGCGTAGACTGGAACGAAACAAGGAGAATATTCGGTCGGTTTTCGCTTTTTGATAGAGAACACATGAAATTCTAACGCACTTTGGAAAACGATGGTGTCAGCCATATCACGGCTGGGAACTTGGAATTCTAACGTAGAAACGCCTCACGTGGAAGGACGAGCCACCGAACCGGCTTGACACATCGCTTGAGCCGGCGTCG